>JAPDSC010118612.1:0-14273 GCA_026290005.1 Latrodectus geometricus
GAGAGAGAAATTTCATTCAATTGCTTTAACTGGATATTAGCCGCCCATCCTGTCTAGTGGTTAGCGTACCTGACTACAGATGGGTGGGACCTGGGTTCGAATCCTGGCTCGGGCATGGATGTACTTTCTTTGTGTGTGAATGGTTGCCTACTCTATAAACGGGTACCTATGAGTAGTATATGTAGGGTCTTCAGGACACTCAAAAAACGCTATATTTTATGCATATATGTTTTACAGAACTACCTGAAGTTGATAGTAATTGATTGAGTTGTGCATCATTTTCCTGGATTTCAGCTAAACGTGAGAAATCGGTGGTGTTATTACGATTGATGGTGAAAATTCTTGATAAGGCGTTGGCAACTGGGTTGTTTGATCCAGAAACGTGTTGAATGTCAGTGCTAAATTGAGCAATAAAATTCATCTGCCGAATTTGTCTAGGAGATGCAGAATTGGAATTTTTCTTAAACGAAAATGTAAGTGGACGATGGTCAGTAAATATAGAAAAGGTTTGTCCCTCAAGGTCGTGCTGAAACTGTTTTACAGCAGAATAGATAGCCAATAATTCTCTATCATATGTGCTGAACTTGGTTTCAGCTGGTGTCAGTTTCTTGGAGTAAAAAGCTAAAGGTTGTAAGCCATCGGTACTTTGGGAGTGCAATACTGCTCCTATGGCGATATTGGAAGCATTTACCATTAATTATAGCTGCTGATCAGGGGAACGGAAACCAAGGGTGACTGCATTCATTAAATCGCTTTTACATTTTTCAAACGCGGCAGTTGTTTCATCTGTCCAAAGAACAGGTCGTTTGTCATTCTTTTTAGAATTTTTTAGAAGTGAATGAAGTGGGGCTTGCGGCCTAAGGCAAGAAACGACGATAAAAATTTAGCATAGCTAAAAATCTTTTAAAGTCAGACCGTGTTTCAGGCCTAGGGATGTTAGAAATTACTGCTGACTTTTCGGGAAAAGGGCTTACGCCAGTAGGTGTTATTAAGCAACCAAGAAATGAGACTGATGTTTTTCCAAGAACACATTTAGAGGGACTCAATTTTAGTCCGTATTCGCGGAGTTTGTCAAAAATGATGAGAAGGTGTTTAATGTGTTCGTCTTCGGTTGCCGATGCTGTAAGGAGATCATCGAAGTAGGGAACGCAAAAATCCAATCCGCGAAGTACTTGATGTATGAATCTTTGGAAAGTTTGACCGGCGTTACGAAGTCCAAATGACATTTTAAGATATTCGAACAAACCGAATGGGGTGGTTACAGCAGAGAGAGTTTTCGGGGGAATCTGGTGATACGCTCTTGCCAGGTCGAGGGTAGAAAAAATATTTTTGCCGAAAAAAATCTGTGTACAATCCTGAATATGGGGTACGGGATACCTGTCAGGATTTGTCACAGCGTTCAAGCGACTATAGTCGCCACAAGGGCGCGAATCACATTTAGATTAGCGGACCATGTGGAGAGAACTGGCCCAAGGGCTTTTGGACGGTCGAATAATTCCCCGAGACATTAGGTATTTGAACTCTAAACGCGCTGCTTTGAGTAATTCTGGGGCCAAACGGTGAGGTCTGGAAAATACAGGGGGTCCATTAGTTTCAATGTGATGGAAAATTTCATAAGTTTTAAGGTCATTTGTTACTAAAGAAGGGTTTGTAAGCTCTGGATACTCAGCGAGTAATTTTTCAAATTTGGAATCGCCGATAAGTACGGATATGATGGAATCTAGGGAAAAATTGTTGAAAGATATACCGTTTGACGAGAGACGTCCGAGAGTGATCAGACGGTTATTTTTGACATCGACAAGCAACTCAAAATGTTTCAGAAAATCAACACCCAATATAATTGGTTGGCTTACGTCATCAATGACGAATAACCATGAAAATTTTCGGCGGAGATTTAAATCAATAATGAGGCGTTTGTTGCCAAAAGTAGAAATTTTAGTGCCATTTGTTGCATATAAGGCTAAATTTTCAGAGGGTGTGGTTTTTGGAGCATATTTTTTAGGCAAAACAGATACGTCGGCTCCTGTGTCGATTAGAAAATTTAATTTTGAAGACGGGTCGGCCAAAAGAATACGATTCACTTGGCGGTCGCTAGATTGGCCAGTGAGCGATCGCCAGTTTAGTTTCCCCGACTGACGAAAAGAACATGGCGCTTGGCATTTTCGCGCTTGATCACCGAAATTGACATGGTAAAAACAAAGTTCATTCGTACGTTCTTTGTAGTGACTGAAGTTAGTGCGAGAGCGAGAACTATCGCGAGATCTGCTGCGTTGAAATGATCGGCGGAAATTACGCCTAGGGCTACGGGAACTGCGTTCCAGGGCAGTGCTTAATTCGCTAACTGTTGTTGAGTTAACTGCGCTACCTGGAGTTCCAAGCGAGCCGTGACAGAATCATGAGAGTTAGGGGTGATAGAATTTACATACAAAGGGATAGCTAGATCGCTTATTTTGTCAGCTACTGTGGCTATTTTATTCAAATCATCCTCGCTGAAAGCGGCTAAAATAGTTTGCGTGTCATATGGCAGCCTCGTGAGCCATAACGAGCGTAAAAGCGCTTCACCTACGGTATCTCCAGCTAACGAACGCATGCGATTTAGTAATTGGAAGGGTCTTTGGTCACCGAATTCTACTCCCTGCAATAAGGTTAAAATTCTAGATGCTTCGCTTTCGTAATGAACAGAAATCAGGCGTTTTTATAAGGCATCGTATTTTTCGGTAGTAGGTGGTTTCTCCAAAATGTCGTGTACCGAATTTAGTACATCGGGATCTAAGCAGGACACAACATGATTGAATTTTATTAGATCGGAGGTTATATTCACCAGGAAAAACTATGATTCCAACCTAATAAACCACAGGGAAGGGTTAGTATTCCAGAAAGGAGGTATTTTTACCGAAACGTGTGCAACCTGTGGAGGTGTCTCTTCGGAGGGAGAATTGAGTAATGGAAAAATCATCAGATAAAAGCATGGTCAAAATTTAGCAAAAAAATATAAGGTAAATAATTACAAGTTATACAAATCAATAATAGGGAAGTGCGTATAGTTTCGAATATCAAGATATATAAATAAGAAATACAAGAAACACAAAAAATATTAGTTATATGAATATTCATTGCTTCTTTTATATCTCATAATACAATATAGTAAATCAAATAATAAAACTCAGCACGATGCGAAAGGATTGATAAAATTGTGGAGTAGTTAACGGAATATAACTCATGGGGGAAAATATGTACAAATAATAATTTAACTGAAAAAACTTCGCTTTAAAATATATACACAATTTTTCCAAGAAACTGACCCCAGTGAATAACCAAAGCACTTAATGCTACGTTTAAGAAAATTATAGAAAGATCCTACCTGCATCGTAGAAGTTATGGATGATTACCATTCAGCACTGACTTTTGAGATCTCATTGAACTGTAGATTAAAGAAGTAGAAACTGTGTCCACAGGAATTCACTCGTCGAAGTTTCAAAAATCCCACGTAGCGCTGGAGTTACTTTCAAATTCAAGTATGCGTGTTCAAATTTTGGTCACCAGATAAGGGGGTGCTGGTTAATCGTTTATTTATAATATCAATGCACACCATATATTGAAACTTAACTAAATTTTAAGAAAATGCCAAAACGTCGCGAATACAAAATCTCTGAGAGAGAACCGGTTTCTGAACTCATCCGCTCACATCGTAGGGGTAAACGTGAACTGCTCTGTTGTTCCTCGTGCACTATTACTCCGAGGAGATTGGTGTTACCAATGTTCAGATAGAAAGTTTTTCTGCCGACTTCCGAGCAGAAGTGTTTCACCACTTTCTCTCCAAATGAAAATGAGGCTACTATCGCTTTCGAGGCTAAACCTGGATTCATTCGTAAGGAGAACTACCCCCCCCCCCATTGATCACGCGTAAAGTGGACATGTTTATGTTCCCATCGCAAACGTTCCCACCCATGGTGTGACGTGAGCGGAACTCTAATGATTGATCGCCTCTTATGAAGATCACGTTCGAGAAGCCTTCGAGGCACGGTTGAACTAATTACCAATCTTCCGGGGCTTGCAACGAGGGAGTATCTAAGTTTAGCAGGATTTGCGGTTCCTAGTCCATAATGACAAATATCGGTCATCAGCAGTCGTGGTAGCGTATGTGCGTCCTTGGCTGAATCTCCTGGATGTCGTATCCTTAGTTACAAGTCGTTGCCAAAGTTTATGAATCACAGATGGACTCACATTCAGCCATCTAGCATTTTCTATTTGATTTTGTCTTGCTCATAGTCTCTCAAACGCTCGCTATTGGAATTATTTGATCAACTGATGTGCCTGGAGGCCATTGTTAAAATTTCGCTGTACCAGATTTCTAATCCCAGAAACGCAGCGACTGTTCTTGCCTTGCTCTGAGACATCCATTGATATGCTTCTCGCAAATGATGTATTCTGACAGCAGAGCCATTGCTTTCGATAATGTCATGTTGTTCAGTTCCTTTTACTTACCAATTTTTTTTTCATTTAAATTGTTTTATTTTTTGGGAAAGTTATTGCCACTTTTGTGGTTTTTTCCTTACTTTTTGGTTACCAGTATAATACAATCGAAAAGTATTCGAAAATTTGGAATTGATTTAGGAAGAACAAAACAAACGTAGTTTGAGAAATACCTTTCACTCGCTAAACAAAATGTTGAAAGTTCTCTCGCACAATCATCCAAAAAGAGCGAAATAAAAGCAATTATTTATTTGAGTCAACAATCTGAGGATAAAATAGGTAAATAGAAAATTATACAATTATATAAAATATATTTAGGATTCTAGTAAATTAATTTTTTATACCACAACTTTAGTTAAATTTTTCTGTATCTCTTACAAATGTATTATTATTCTGAATGGAAAAGTCATCAAATTAAAATTGTTTACTGCTACATTTGATATACGTTAATTAATGCGATGTGATACTGAGTACAGTTCATTGTTCTAAAGGGCTGTTAATATTTCTCATTATTTTTATACGTGATTTACTTATTAGACGAATTTACCATATTTTTTTTCTGTATAAAATATAATATTTTAAAATTGAAAAACAAAATTATATTGAACGAATACTTCATATGTTTATTTAATTAATAAATTTTTACTTCAATGTAATCTAAATTTTTGACTTTTCGTTATGAATTAAGAACTTAAATTTAATATTGGGAGCAAGTTTACGGAATTTACATTTCAAAAAGAATAAAGTTACATATGTAGTTGCAATCATTATCTTATACTACTACATTCAATACAAAATACAACTGAACTAATTTATATATTAGTACATAGAAAATGCTTTGTAAATTTAATATTTTGGAATATGTATTTCTTCATATCAATCAAAACATGCATTTTGCATCAAAACTTCATTTTGTATAATGATGAGTAATTTATAAATTACAATTCCTTATTTAAAATATTTGAAGCCAATATTCAAATCAATGCAAGTTACATTGATTTAAATATTAGAGCTAGTTATATACAAAGCACTAAGTACTTAACTGTTTCAGTGCTGAAGAGTTTTCTTATACATATGCTAAAAGTGCGGAATGAAATGCGTAGTAATTTAATTAACGAAACAAGTTTCGTCGCACTCAAACTGTTAAAAATGAAACCAAAATGTTTAAATTCCCCATCTATTTATCGTAACAATTCAATTGTTTACGTGGGTTGCATTTTTATTTTACCTACTAAAACCTAAACTTATTACTTATTTTAAATGAGTATCGCTTATTTTTAAGCAATCATATACATTTAGATTTAACAGTGATTAAAGAGATTTTAAATATTCGTCTTATCTTAAAGTGAAAGCATTAATCTTATTAGACCGTGGGCTGAAATCAGTAAGGAGCTTAAAAATAGAGTTTTGTACCACTTCTTTGGGGGCAATTTAAAAACATAAAATCAAACTCTATTTTCATATAAAAAACATAAATACAAAAAGTTCTGGAAAGAATAGTTGCTCCTTTTTTTATAAATAACAAAAATTCAATGCACTTTTTTCATTGTGCCTTTGAACACACGTGCATTGTTACATATTCATTCAGCCAATCACATGCGAGTATTTCACTCTTGTTTGTTTACTTCTCGGTGAAAAAAGAATACACACGATAACACAATATGTAATACGATACTAATCAATTCTGCCATAATCATAAGTATTAGGACTATATTATTTCACTAGAAATCATAATAAAAATATAAATATTGAATCATGTTTATATTTACATAGAAAGTACTAGATAAATAAAATGTACATTTTAGCTAAAAACAAAACTAGAAACACACAAACCAGTTTTTACATTTCATATACATAGATGTTGATTACACGCTATTTAATATTTTAGAAAAATAAATGCAATTAATTTCCTCACTGTTTGATTTTTTTCCTAGTTTACACTGCAATAAATAAGTAAACAAATATTCATAAGTAGATAAAATGATATCTAAAAAATAAATTGTACTTTTAGAAGCATACTTTTAAATTAAATATTTATGAGAAAAATAGAATTTATTTATTACATTACTTTAACTAGTATTCACAATAGTATTTGGTTCTATAAAATGTAAATTGATAAATTACATTGGAATTGAAGTTTGAATAAATAATGCATAATAAACTTAATTGTTAATGTGTTCTATTCTAATAGCTACATGGTGAAATAAAATAGGGCAATTTCATACAAATAATCTTTATAGTAATGAGGAAGATGACAGAAAAAGTCTAAAACATTTCAATGTTAACCTCAAAAATAATAAAAGATTGAATTAATACTGTTCAGCAAAATATAGAATATCATGGATTTAATCATCCAAATCAAGAAATATATATCTTTTACTTAATTTACATATCAATATGATTGACACTGTACAATAATAAATATAATCAATAATTTAAAAACTAATTAAAATTAGATAATTATATAAATATTTTTAAGTGAAGAAGAAAATATATACAGTATTGAAATGCAGACACAATATTAATACCAAAATTATACAAGCTTACTTCAATATAATATTCAATTTTTCAAAATAATGATAATTTTGAATACAATTATATTTATATGAATAACACATTATTTTAAATTATAAATTACTTCAATATGTGTTTTTACTCCAAAAAGTAATTAACTATTAAACAAATAAATATACAGCATTTGAAAGGCATTGATTAAAATACTGAAATTTTATGTACTTACAGAAATAATTCTTATAATTTCTTGAATAAAAAGAAAAAAATTATCAGTGGTAAAACACAATTCTGATCAAGATTCATCACCCTCAAAATCTATATCAGCTTCTAGTTCACAATTTTTACAACCATTACAAGCACAAATTTCAGTACATTTCACTTTAGAACGGTAGCATGAACATAATGCAACAACACAAGCAGTCTTTTTACATTTACAGGATATGTGCTCTACGATACTGGCAGGAACAGCTTCTAACGACATCCAATTAATGTATAATACATTGTCTCGTATACTCCATCCATGGCCTATTGGAGATGGCTTGCCTATTTTTTCAAAAAGACTTCTGCGAAATATAGCAGTTTGATAGTTTGCACGTAAAACATGCTTTATTAGTGAATCCTTATTTGGTGGTAGATTGTTATCTGTTACATACCCTAATCGTAACCAATTATATCTGCATTTATCAATGTCACTGCAGTTAGCTTGCCCATAGAGTTCACATGTAAATTCTTCCAACTTTTCTATAATATCAGTCTTTAGATTCCATGATTTACCAAGATTTTGAAAAGCAAATGTATAGTCTTCTGATTTCACCATATTTTTCAATGCTTTTATTTTACTTTTTCCGCGAAATGAACTTACAGAATCACAACCGGTAAATACATGTAAAGCTATCAAAGCATCAGAAATATTACTTCCTAAATTTTCACTAATTAAATTTATGTTTAATAAATTCAATTCAGATGTGGTTCCTGAGGCAAAAAATAATTGAGAATTTAAGTTTCGAGCCAAGGAAATGCCTAATATGAACACATCAGTATCAGAACTTTTAATAATGATATTTTTAAGTGAGGCTGAAGCACGAGCAGCATGTAGAAATAAACGAGTATCAGCTTCCTCGTGGTCACATTCTAATTCAGGAACACTTTCTACAACTAGTGTCCCAGCATCATTAAATATTTTATGACATTTGTCACGATGTGTGACAAAAAGTATAATGTCCTCAAATAAATTTGAATTTTGATTTTTCCAAAACTGAAAAAGGAATTCAACCAGTTCTTCTTTATTGACCCCAGAAGCTAAAACTTTTTTCATTTGTTTAGGAAGTTTTTGAGTATGATGGCCAATTTTAACTATTTGTATACCAGATAATGACCTACGGGCATGTTCGGGTGATTTGATACTGATGACAGGATACCGGTCAGATACAAAATCTACACGATTAGATTTGAAAGTTTTAGCTAATTTGATGAGAGATTTTAGTATATACAATGCATAATCTCCAAATGAATTAGCAGTATGCTGCAGCTGCTGAATTAAAGCCATGGCATCTACAATTACAGCTGACTCAGAAGCAGTTATATTTAAGCTTCTTAAATCAATTTCTGAACCTTTCTCTAAGTAACGCATCAAAGTTGCTTTATTGGTTCTCATTTTGGTTCCATCATGATTGGCCAGTGCTATAGGAACAGAATTTAGAGAATATTTCATTAAATCTTGCAAATTTAAATTTTGTATTTTAGAAATCATTAAGATTCGCCTCAACAAATATTGATTCTTCCTTAGAGCATTGTTTTCATTTTCAGTTTTTAATGGAACAGTTTTTCCTATATCGGTAAATGTTTTAAGTTTCAAACACTTAATAGGATTAAAAAAATCAATACTGCTATTTTCACATAGTCTATCTTTAAGAAATGTTATGAAAACTCTATTTCCAATTTCGAAAGCTTTCCTCATGTCCATTGTCACATTTTCAGGAGCAACATTACCAGAAACTATATTCCATAGGAAATTGCAGTCATTGTCATTTTTAACTGGATTGTTCATGGAACAAATACTCTCGCAGATAGCAAGAACGTGCAACTCATCCTGTTTTACACGAGAAGAATCTAATTCCTTTATATTACGATTGGTAATACGTTTCCCAGCCATATTTTCACATGCAACAGAAATGCCTGCCCTCAAATGATGTGAAATTATCCATCGATGTACTGCACCTTTATTAACAGTTATTCCTGTTAATCCACCTTTGGTTTTTGTATGTCTGTTGCAAGTTTGTTCAATAACTTGATCACATGCAGTCTTGGAAAAATTATAATGATCTTGTTGCTGAACTGAAAATTTGCCCATTAAAATTCAGCATGTATATCAGGATGAGTGTCTTTAAGATTTGTCATCTCGCACCAATATATGGACAAATAACGAGAATAATTAATTCGATCATAAGCAAAAAACCATGGTAGCATTGAATGTATAGCAGATAAATGAAGTTCCCAATTACCTTCTCTAGTTGCTCGAATAAATAATAATAGTATCTCGATCATTTCAATATATGAACTCCATAACTCAAACGTTAAACAAGAAGAATTTCTTACTGTGACATACTCATGATACATTTTTAAAAGTTTCTGGATTTGCTCATTTTCAATAATTTCCGTTACAGGTACTGTTGGAAATGACAAGCAGAAATTCTCAATAACTTCTTTAGCTTTTACAGAATTAGCATGGTCTTCTAGAAAAACTTTAAAGCGCAGTCTTTGAAGAGCTTCACACAGTAGTTTATGGGCACGTATGCTTCTGTTATAATGATGCCCATTTAAAACTCGATTTATTGAATTTTGGGCCACAGCGCCAGATTCAATTAGTAAGTCTTGCAGGCCAGGATCACAAAAACGTTTCCCAATGACAGCTAAGAATGCAACTGTTGTATGAAATTCACCCATGCGAATTACTAACCTTTTTTGGAATTGCTCATTCTGCCATCTAATTTGTTGTGCTTTGGAATAGATAGCTTGATCCATGACTAAAACTAAATTTCCAATATTTAGTTCATCGGCTATTTGCAAACTACGATGCAAAATGGTATTTACAGTTGACATTTGTGTAGGATTTGCATCTAAGATTGGCAAATAACCAATTTTGGTTTTGCATGGTATTTCGACAGAATTAAAAATAGCAACATTATAGCCTGTCCAACCTGGAAGTACATCCTTTGATAAGGTTTTAGACAAATAAAAAATGTCATCAATAATCCGGGAAGGATTCTGCTGGGGTCTATTTTCTTCTTCTGTAATTAATGGTAGTGTTTTATACATAGATGGACCATACTTTTTTTTACCAGTAAAATATTCCAATTTTAGTGCAGGTGGGTTTAAGGTACGTTTCTTAAACTTTTTTCGAAAGTCGGATATGTTAGTTTCAGGCAATGTAACACTATTCTTTGGCATATCCTCCCATTGTAAAATAATACCATTAGTATTATGGGTTGTACCTGAACCTGTTAAAGTTTCCTCTCCAAAATCATTGTTATCCCACACTAAAGTAGTAAAAATGCCTTTTTGGAAACCGTCTGGCAAAAGAGTATTGCTTTTTTGCTGTTGATATGCTAAAGCAGTGTCATATTCCAAAACACAACTGTGAGATATACTATGGCCAAATCCATTTAGAAATCCCACTAGTTTGGCCGAACCAGTTAAATGACGAATGGTCATGGCTAAAGCTAAATGTTTTGGTGTTTGTCTCCTACCATTGGATGCTAAATACAGAATATCTTGAGCAATAGACAAAATTTTCAGCTTCATATCTTGAGTTACTTCTACAAAATAATCAAGAGTAACATCATTTGAAGCACCAATGCACCAAGCTAAGAAGTTAAATAGTTGTATTGGAACACAATTACACGATGATTCAACTGTCAAGTCTTTCCCTTTTGGTGGCCATTCACACGACATACTCGGTGCATCATTAATAATGTTTTTCATAACACTTGCTGCTGAAAACAAATCATACAAAATGTTTGATGAAAATGCATGATTTTCAAATAAAGAAAATTCATTGTCTTCACTGTCAGTAGAAGAACGATTTTTTAATTCAATAACATTTGAGGTAGAAGAACAAACAACAAGTTCAGACAGGTATTTAGCTGATCTTTTCACAAATTCAATTTGTGGATACATTTTTTGTATTCTATATTTCAATCTATCATTTCTATATCCTTTTATATCTTCTTTTTCCTCCCTAAGAACAACTTTTACAAATAAATCTGTAAGTTTAGTCATTTCATAAATAACATGCTGATTTATAATTTTATCTTCTATAATTTCCTTGCAAAAAATTTCAAAAGACTTTTCATATAGAATTTCTGAAGTTACAGATTCACATGGTTTTACAGTTAAAAACTTTGTATAATGTTTGTAACAAGAACGATGGTATCTAACTTCGATAGCTACAATATCCTGATTTCTTAAGTGATGCAATAAGTTTTCATCATTTTTTTCAATTGCTGCAGACAACAAATTATTTGTATTTGTTTCACATTTACTTAGTTTTTCCCTTTTCCTTTTCCCGGAATATTTCTCTTTCACAAATTTTTCTCCTTGGCATATTATACATATTTCTGGCAAAATATGAGATCTACTTTGAAAAACAGGATTACTTTTGCTTCGTGTTACACGGTTAGGTGTGTTTTCTAAAGCAATATTTTCATTGCCTTCTGATAAATTCTTACATCGTTTTTCAACAGCAGAAATTCTGGTTTTATCGGTAAACAGTTGGTAACATTTTTTATGGTATCCAAGAGTTTTATCAGTAGGTAAACTGAAACATTCGTCTTCTTCCAGAAGCATTAAGTTCTCAGAAATTGTACGCTCATAACAATCAAGTAATATCCATTTGTCAATGCAATCCTTTACTTTGCTCCAACTTTTTTCAGAAAAAGGAGAGACAATTCCAAGATTTTCCTTCCCACAATGTAAGCAACAATTCATAATTGAAGTCATCGTAAAAATTCAAATATTAAGTTCAACGTTAATTGTCAACAAACTTGTTTGTTTACAATCAGAAGCATGTGTAAAGCGCGCTATTTTTATAACTGCGTTCCTCATTGGATAACTCTGGAGTGAGGAACATGGTAGAAGAAATTTGATTGGCTGAATTTGCGGATGTACAAAACTTTTGTATGGAAGTAGTTCCACAATTTTTTAAAATTCTCAAAACAATGTGCAATTTATGAAATCAGAACTTTATGTAAATAATAATATTTGACATTGAATTATAAAATGCAAATGGAATTACATTGCCCCCAAGTTGCGGGAACAAACATGCAAGATAAGAGTGTTGAGCCCACGGCTATATCGTCTTATCTTACAGACCAAAAAATTCGCTTTATCTTGAGGAGAGATCTATTCGTCTTGTCAATGCGAGTACAATATTTTAACAGCCTTCAGCTTTTTAAAATTAAATTCTAAGAAACTTCGTAACTTTTCAACTCTTCTTACTATTCTATGCTTGATTGTTTGCTTCATAATTTCAATATCAATAGAGAAATATATCTCAAAATAAAATTAATTTTTACTGCTTTCAATTATAACATTTGAGTTAATAAATAATTTAATTGTTGAATCGAAATCTGTTCTGTTTCATATTTTTATTCGTACCAACCGAATGAAATTTGAGAAGTTTGGATACATTGTATGTTACACGATCTCAATAAATTACAGCAAAATATTTTAATGCGTTCGTTTATTTATTTATTGTAACAAAAAAGTTTAGTTTTTTTTAAGTTAAAAAGAAAGTTTCGCTTTATTTTATAAGTAAATGTAACAAATATATGAAGTAAAATATGTTTGTCTAAATAGCCAACCCATTGTCTTACCTATATATAAATATTTTAAAATAAAATTATTATTTAATTGCGAATATATTCCTTAGAAACGTATTTAATATAAAAGTTTTAATTCCTATTCAACTTTTCTAAACTGTCAACTAATTTATATTCACTAGAGCAATTTGCATTATTTAAGCGGTTTTTCAATGCATCAAATCATTGTTTTAATGAAATATTCAACCAAGCCCAATGCTATTAAACTATATAATTCTCTAGTAAGAAAAGGAAAATTTCCCTGTTACATGTTACCGGGTAATACAAAAACATGCTTGTTACTTGCTCAACAGCTACAATTTTTTTGTTTAAAAACAATTTTCTGTTTTGTGAAAAAATTTCGTCCAAACTGCACCTATTCTTCGCCTTTTTTTCCAAGTGAAATATGTAAAATTTGACTTTTTAATAGAAAATATATGTTCTATATCAATTCCATTTGTAACTTTTAAATGTCACTTACTATATTCTAAGGATAATAGCTTAAGCTTAAATGCTTGCGACGAAAAAAATTTTTGTTACTTAGATACTCTGACGACTACCTAGATATATCGGCAGAAAAAAAAAGTAATATGACGACTACCTAAAGAAACCTAGGCATTAACATGTTATAGAGGGCTTTGAAATAATCAATATTATGTCAATATTGCTTAAATCGTGTTAGTCTCGACACAAAATTTTTTTATCACCAAGGTAGTCGTCATAATAAGTAAGTACCCATTTATCTCTAAATTTAAATTATTATTGAGGTACTTATTTTTCAATATCATATAGCAGAAATGAACAAAATATTGAAATTTATAAATTAATATGAAGTTAATGGGCATATACTACTTCCTAAAACATAATTTTTTTCGAGGACAAAGAATTCCCACTCTCCCATGGCTGATAAACATGAATGACTTAAACATTCATAAGTAAATTTGAGAAAGGCGTTAAGAGTCTTAGAAATAGTGAAAGTTTATTTGCAGAAGTTCGTAGATGAGTGATAAAATTCTTTCAAATACTTGAAGTGTCTTCATTCACAGTTTAAAAAAAAAAAAAAAAAAAAAAAAAAAAAAAGGGTTGCAAATCAAAATGACGTAGATTTTTTTTTTCTGGAACATAAAAAACATGGATTGACAAATCCATGCGTATAGAATGTAAACTTCGTATTACAATGCTGTTTGTTAAATATATGATTCTACAATAAAAACATATAGACTCAAAATTCTCAACTATAAAAAATGAAGGGGGAAAAGAAAAAAGAAACATGCATGAATTAAAGTTCACATAAAAAGAGATATTTTTAAAAACTTAAATTAATATAAATGAAAGTTAAAATCATCATATCCATGGAACCATGTCTGGAAACATTTAGTTCTTAAATCTTGAGTATTCGTAAATTTTTAATTTCTAAAAATCAGCTCT
>JAPDSC010118628.1:0-15661 GCA_026290005.1 Latrodectus geometricus
TTTAATTATTCACTGGGGTCAGTTTCTTGGAAAAATTGTGTATATATTTTAAAGCGAAGTTTTTTCAGTTAAATTATTATTGGTACATAATTTCCCCCATAAGCTATATTCCGTTAACTACTCTTCAATTTTATCAATCCTTTCGCATCGTGCTGAGTTTTCTTATTTGATTTACCATATTGTATTATATTAATATTCATTACTTCTTTTATAATTCATAACTAATATTTTTATGTTTATTGTATTTCTCATTTATATCTTGGTATTCGAAACTAAACGCATTTCCCTATTATTGATTTGTATAATTTGTAATCATTCTCCTACTAAAGTTTGACCATGCCTTTATCTGATGAATTTTCGGTTACTCAAAATTCTCCCTCCGAAGATACACCTTCGCAGGTTTCACACGTTTCGGTAAAAATACCACCTTTCTGGAAAACTAACCCTTCCCTGTAGTTTATTAGGTTGGAATCGCAGTTTTTTCTGGCCAATATAACGTCCGATCTAACAAAATTCAATCATGTTGTCTCCTGCTTAGATCCCGATATACTAAATTCGGTACATGACATTTTAGAGAAACCACCTCCTACCGAAAAATACGATGCCTTAAAAAAACGTCTAATTTCTGTTCATTCCGAAAGTGAAGCATCTAGAATTCGAACCTTATTACAGAGAGTAGAACTCGGTGATCAAAGACCCTCCCAATTACTAAATCGTATGCGTTCGTTAGCTGGTGATACCGTAGGTGAATCGCTTTTACGCTCATTATGGCTCACGAGGCTGCCTTATAACACACAGACTATTTTAGACGCTTTCAGCGAGGATGATTTGAATAAAATAGCCGCAGTTGCTGACAAAATAAGCGATCTAGCTATCCCTTCTTATGTAAATTCTATCATCCCTAACTCTCAAGATCCTGTCACGGCTCGCTTAGAACTCCAGGTAGCGCAGTTAACTCAACAAGTTAGTGAATTAAGCACCGCCCTGGAACGCAGTTCCCGTAGCCCTAGGCGCAATTTCCGACGATCATTTCAACGCAGCAGATCTCCCGATAGTTCCCGCTCTCGCACTAACTTCAGTCACTACAAGGAACGTACGAATGAACTTTGTTTTTACCATGTAAATTTCGGCGATAAAGCACGAAAGTGCCAAGCTCCATGTTCTTTTCGTCAGTCGGGAAACTAAACGGGCGATCGCTCACTGGCCAATCTAGCGACCGCCAGGTGAATCGTATTCTTTTGGCCGACCCGTCTTCAAAACTAAATTTTCTAATTGACACAGGAGCCGACGTATCTGTTTTGCCTAAAAAATATGCTCCAAAAACCACACCCTCCGAAAATTTAGCCTTATATGCAGCAAATGGCACTAAAATCTCTACTTTAGGCAATAAACGCCTCATTATTGATTTAAATCTCCGCCGACAATTTTCGTGGTTATTCGTCATTGCTGACGTAAGCCAACCAATTATAGGTGTTGATTTTCTTAAGCAATTTGAGTTACTTGTCGATGTCAAAAATAACCGTCTGATCGACTCTCGGACATCTCTCTCTTCAAAAGGCATATCTTTCAAAAAATTTTCCCTAGATTCTAACATATCCGTACTTATCGGTGATTCTAAATTTGAAAAATTACTCGCTGAGTATCCTGAGCTTACAAACCCTTCTTTATTAACAAATGACCTTAAAACTAATGAAATTTTCCATCACATTGAAACTAAGGGACCCCCTGTATTTTCCAAACCTCGCCGTTTGGCTCCAGAATTACTCAAAGCCGCGCGTTTAGAGTTCGAATACCTAATGTCTCAGGGAATTATTCGACCGTCCAAAAGCCCTTGGGCCAGTCCCCTCCACATGGTCCGCAAATCTAACGGTGATTAGCGCCCTTGTGGCGACTATCGTCGCTTGAACGCTGTGACAACTCCTGACACGTATCCTGTACCCCATATTCAGGATTGTACACATACTTTTTTCGGCAAAAATATTTTTTCTACCCTCGACCTGGCAAGAGCGTATCACCAAATCCCCGTCAATCCTGAGGACGTACCGAAAACTGCTGTAACCACCCCATTTGGTTTGTTCGAATACCTTAAAATGCCATTTGGACTTCGTAACGCCGGTCAAACTTTCCAAAGATTCATACATCAAGTGCTTTATGGATTGGATTTTTGCGTTCCCTATTTCGATGATCTCCTTATAGCATCGGCAACCGAAGACGAACATATTAAACACCTTCGCATCATTTTTGATAAACTCCGCGAATACGGACTAAAATTAAACCCCTCTAAATGTGTTCTTGGAAAAACATCAGTCGCATTTCTTGGTTGCTTAATAACACCCTCTGGAGTAAGCCCTCTTCCCGAAAAGTCAGCAGTAATTTCTAACTTCCCTAAGCCTGAAACACTGTCTGACCTTAAAAGATTTTTAGCTATGTTAAATTTTTATCGTCGTTTCTTGCCTAAAGCCGCAGCTACTCAAGCCCCACTTCATTCACTTCTAAAAAATTCTAAAAAGAATGACAAACGACCTGTTCTTTGGACAGATGAAACAACTGCCGCGTTTGAAAAATGCAAAAGCGATTTAATGAATGCAGTCACCCTTGGTTTCCGTTCCCCTGATCAGCAGCTATCATTAATGGTAGATGCTTCCAATATCGCCATAGGAGCAGTATTGCACTCCCAAAGTACCAATGGCTTACAACCTTTAGCTTTTTACTCCAAGAAACTGACACCAGCTGAAACCAAGTACAGCACTTATGATAGAGAATTATTGGCTATCTATTCTGCTGTAAAACATTTTCAGCACGACCTTGAGGGACAAATGTTTACTATATTTACTGATCATCGTCCACTTACATTTTTGTTTAAAAAGAATTCAAATTCTGCATCTCCTAGACAAATTCGGCATATGAATTTTATTGCTCAATTTAGCACTGACATTCAACACGTGTCTGGATCAAACAACCCAGTTGCCGACGCCTTATCAAGAATTTTCGCCATTAATAGTAATAACGCCACCGATTTCTCACGTTTAGCTGAAATCCAGGAAAATGATACAGAACTCAAGCAATTACTATCAACTGCAGGTAGTTCTTTAAAGCTACAGAAGATGGAACTGTCCCCAGGACTTAAACTATTTTGCGATGTAACCAACGATCGAATCCGTCCTTTCGTTCCCTCTCCACTACGAAAAACTCTGTTTGACTCCCTACATGGACTTTCCCACCCAGGATTACGAGCAACTAAAAGACTGATTCTCTCTCGTTTCGTCTGGCCTTCAATTTCAAAAGACTGTGTTGCATGGACTCGCGCATGCATTGATTGCCAGAAGTCAAAAGTTTCCAGGCACAACCGTAGCCCTTTGCAAGCCTTTGCTGTCCCCTTACAACGCTTTCAACATGTGCACCTGGACATTGTCGGACCTTTACCCCCGTCGGAAGGATATTCTTATTTTTTAACAATGATCGACAGATTCTCTCGCTGGCCGGAAGCTATTCCAATACGTGACATTTCCGCAGAAACCATCGCCCGAACTTTTGTTGCCCATTGGATCGCAAGATTTGGAATACCTGCCACCATAACAACCGACCAAGGTCGTCAGTTCCAGTCGAACTTATTCACGAATCTCAACAAAATCCTTGGCATTCACCGAATTCGCACAACTCCATACAACCCTGCCGGGAACGGATTAATTGAAAGGTTTCACCGATAATTAAAACAATCATTAATGTGCCACAATGACGTCCAGTGGACATCAAGCCTGCCCATTACATTGCTAGGTCTTCGATCAGCCTACAAGGAAGACCTTGGCGGTACCTGTGCCCAGATGCTTTACGGTACAACAATTCGGCTGCCTGCAGATTTCTTTCAGCCAACAAGTGTCTCTACTTCCCTGGATCTAGCTTCCTTCTTACAAAAGCTGAGCGAGTCTATGAGAAATGTTGCACCAGTGCCCACTTCAGCTCATACCAATCCCAAGTATTTCGTGCACCCAGCTTTGGATTCGTGCACTCATGTGTTTGTGAGGCAGGATGCAGTAAAACCTCCGTTGACTCGTCCATATGATGATCCTTATCAAGTGCTTAAACGGCTTAATAAAACTTACACTCTCCTCATCAAAGGAAAAGAATCCGTTATCAACGTCGACCGTTTAAAACCAACATTTTTAATGTCTGAAACCCCTGAATCTTCAGTTCCTGTTCCCAGTGCTACCCAAGCTTCCCCGAACTCTCCGAAAGTGACGCCTGTTCCTGTGGTTCAAGACTCAGCTGTAAACAAAGAACCCCCTGTGCAAACTACGCGTTCCGGCAGAAGAGTTCGTTTCAACCCACGATATCTCTAATTCCTCGTGCTTTAGGCACTTTGGGGGGGAGTAATGTGGTGAAACACTTCTGCTCGGAAGTTGGCAACAGCAGCTAGAAAAACTTTCTATCTGAAGATTGGCAACACCAATCTCCTCGGAATCATACCGCACGAGGAACAACAGAGCAGTTCACGTTTTCACCGACGATGTGAGCGGATGAGTTCACAAACCAGTTCTCTCCCAAAGATTTTGTACTCGCGACGTTTTTGGCATTTCTTAAAATTTAATAATAAAATTTAGTTAAGTTTCAATGTATGGTGTGCATTGATATTATTTAATAAACAATAAACATACACCATAGTTGTAACAAGCAATTTTTACAGCGACCAGTTTTGATGTAAAAATTGCTAGGAACATAACCTGAGCAGTTTTATCGTCTATGAGTATTAAATCGGTAGTTTTAATAAACAAGAAAGTTTACTTGTATTTGATTAACAGAAAAATTATTTTTACTTACTAGCTTTAGCACAAATACTTTACATCTGAACATCTTTATTAAAATTACATATAACTTCCTTTTCTGTCACCCTGAAACTGTTTCCAATTGTTATTAATAACTCCTTTAAAGAAAACTTAATGCAATTGAAAACTTCTTAGAAAATAAACTAAGTAAATGTACTACAATTCTTTTCAAACAAGTAGAGTAATAGTAACCATATTCTGACATCAAGATTTTCATTTATTACAATCTACCTTTCTAAATAATAATTATTGGTCCAGAACAAAAGAATTATAGAATTCCTTGCGATAGAGTATTACTAATGAACTGGTGTAAAGAGAAACCGTATTTTTAAGTATGCAAAATTAAATACTCGTATAGGTGTTTGTAATGTGCATTATGATATCTCATGCTCCGCTCCAGTTAATGATTCTATCATATTTTCTGTGACAAAATTTAATAAGAATTTTTTTTTTAATTTCCGAATAAAATAATTAGAAACAAATTTAAAAAATAGAATCTAAGATAAATATTAACAAAAAATTGACAGGCATTTTATAGACATTTCTGAATATTTACAAAAAATCATCATTCTTCTTTACCGAAACATTTGTAAATAATAACAAATTACATTCTTCTTATCAAATGCAAATGTACCTACCAAATTTTCATTTAAAAATACAAAATCTTTAATTATTAATATTAATAACTTTTACAAATTTGCTAACATCAAACAATTGTTAATTTGCAAAAGTTATTTTAAAAAATATCGTACTGAAATTTATCAACTGCTTCATTTTATAAATTCCAAGACATATTGAAACCAATAAAATAATAATAGTACTAAATGATTTTAATTATTAAATATTTATAATGTATTAAATTATTGATCAATTTTAAAATGCATTTTCAACTCAGTGATAAAATTGCTTACCACGTACAGAAGTTTTCTCATTTTTTAATGATGCTGGAAAAATATCACTTTTTTCTAGCTTTTAACAACAAGCAGTTCTTCTCTCTCCCCAGTGCCTGATGAAAGTTATTTAGACATATTCAATAAGATGCTTGGAATAGTACCTTTTATCAAGTTTGATTTTCCTTTTAAAAATTTCCACACATGCATTCAAAACATTAAAAAAACCTTAGACATTTAAAAAAATTATGCATCACAAATTACTTACACTTCCATCTGATATTTTAGTTTACCCCATTCTTTCTTCCATTTATATCTGATTCATGTTTGCTTTTACAATCAGGACAGAAACTTAATTTCAGCATTTTTCAAGATAAAAAATCTTCCGAAAAATTTCGTAAACAAAATTATCTTCTTCCAAAAGCTACCCAACGCAATGTAAACAAATTCAAATCTAAGCACTTGAGGTACTTTTTGCGCTACCTAGTGTCAAAAATGTTCAAAAAGATCTCTCCAAAATAACCTGTCATTTTTTGGTGTTACATAGGGAGATGGGGAAGTGATGGTGATGGTTTTTGTTTGTTGTTATAGCTGTGAAATAAACAAAAATAATAGTCAGTATGTCAAATTATAAAGTTATTTCAATTTTATTTCATCTGGATTATTCATGTACTCCATTTAAAATCATAGATGATATTGAGAATTATTTTCATGAAAAAAATTGTGTTATCGCTATTAATGCATATAGCGGCGATATTATTATTTGTACTTTATTTGGAAAAAATGTTGTACCTAAGGTGAAATCATCCAACACAGTAACGATTAATAATAAAGTGTTGAAATATAAACTAGTGGAGAGTAATATTACCAGTATTTGCATTCAACTCCTAAAGACAGGACAAAGCATTCCTGAATTGAACAACAATTTGATGCAATTCGGTAAAATTTTGAAGTATGGAATTTTAGACAAAGATGGTCGACCTATTGAAGATGATCTTTCATTCACTGGTGATCGTTATTATAATGCTATTATAGATTTAAAAAAAGATTTACCTAAACAATTGTCTATTCCCAGAACTGGTGTTATGAATATCACACAAATTGATTGATCGTCATTATCAGTGTGGAAATTTGTGTAGTTTCAAAAAATGTGTTACAAATGTTTTTCTTTTATTTTTTTATTCAGTAAAATTGGAAAATGTAACTGGACGCGTTTTAATATTTGCTACAATATCTGTGAAATACATTTAACGAAAAATAGTTTTAAAATTTTCATTAAATTAAATTGTATTTTATGAATATCTGTTGTATCTGTCCCATATTCCTTTAAAATATGGAATTGTTAAGTTCACTATTGAAAATTTTTCATTCAATCATAAATCAAATAATTGCTCTTGAGTTTTTTTTTTTTTTTTTTCTTTTTTCTTTTGTTTTATGATATTGAAGCTGGGTGAGAACTAGTAATTTGAATTTATTTCTTCCTAATGAAATAAATTCAAGTTTTATCAATGAATCAAATCATATTCGTTAAAAATTATATCTAGAAAATGTATAAAAAATATATATAAAATTATTATTTATTAAATAAAACACCATATTTAAAATACTTCTTAAGAGTTCACTTAAAATCTCTATCAATTTTCTTCTTGAATTAACTATATTGAATTTTAATTTTGCTTTATGAGTGGTTATTTGTTGCTTGCTTCAATTACTGGATAATATTTTTTTCTTCCTTCAATGAAAAGCAATTAGGTTTTCCATTTTTCAGCACTACAAGGGCCAGAACCTGCACCTAGTAGACTTGGCATCATGTCCCTGAAGCAGATAAAAGAAAAATACTTTATTAATATTTAGCTCACCATTGATTTCACTTCTACTGGTAATATATATTTAAATTAAAAATATTAATATAATTTTTTTCAAAATTATAAACAAAAGAATTTTAGAATTTACATAGAATCCCTATTTTACTAATCTTCCAAATTTTTGTCTTGAATTGAGAACACCCACACAGAATACAGAGTGATACTTAGATGAGATAAGTTAAACTTATATCGGGATATTAGTCTCTTACTTAAAATCAATATTTTGATTATGTAATATTTTTATTACAATATTTATAATTAATTTTATGTATAATTAACTTTGATTTTAGCTCCTTGTAAAGTTATGTAGCAATGTATTTAAGTTTAGTGATATAATATTCTTTTCATTTTTTAGCTTCAACAATTATTTTTTTCTATTAAACTTGCTATTTATGCATAACCATTAAGGAAAAACTTTTATGTCATTGAATCCATTCTCTTTCTAAATTCTCAGAATATAATTTGAAATAAAATGATTTAAAAAAAAAAAAAAAAGCATGGCTGTAAACATTATTTCACCTTTCTCACTATTCTGTTAGTCAAAAATGCCTTTGGAATATGGGTGAATAGAATTTTGACTTCAATATTTAATAAGTTCTTAACTAAAAAATATTCAAACATTCTACTTTCCATGATTTATTTTTAAGCAATCTATATGTAATACTTCAATTTTTTTATGCAAAGCATCATTTTCAGATACTATTATGTAATGTGATAACTTATACATTAAATGGTAGAACTCATGTTTTCACATTTAAACTGAAACTTCAGTGAGAAGTGATTTTTTAATTCTTTAGATTTTTATTTACTTACTGGTTTGCTACATAAAAAAAAAAAATTAATGTATGTTCTGCTTCTGTTTTCATTACATTATTTAAATGTTTAACTTTTCAATTCAAATTTTGATTAGAACTTACTGTTTTATAATACATAAACTAAGGAAATTATTTTTTCACCTTTCAGCTAAAACCTTAGTCAGAAATAATTTTTTGAAATTTGTTTATTTTAGTATACTATACTACTATTTTTTTTATTAATATAAGTTATTTTTCAAAGAAAAAACATGACCCTGAAAAACAGAATCCTTGAAGTTTCATTACACATTTTCCTCTAAAAAATCTAAACTAAGTAAGTAAGCATGCTGTAAATTGACAATCAACTATAAATTCATTTAATCAGGTGTAAAATAATAAAAGATGGAACAGGGAACTGTTGGTAGATTCTGATAGTATAAAATATTTTTATAACAGTTAGTATAATTATAAATTATACTAATTATTATAAAAATATTTTGTAATTTCTATTTACTTATCAGTCATAAAATTTACAATTGGTGGTAAGCATGCAAATACTTATATTAGTCATTAGTTATAATACTTTCATTTATTAAATAAATTATTTGTATTTATGAGTTATTCTTTTTGAAAAATTTTAGAAATATGCTCATACTTTTAAATCAACTCTTGTAAATATTAAAAAAATGAGGTATTGATGTACTATTATGGCTACTTATATAGATATGTTGCCAAAATTAGCAACCAGAAAAAATAATATGACTATTTAAAAAAACTTAGATGTTAACATATGTTATAGAGAACGTTAAAATAAAGAGGATTTGTAAATATTTTTTAAATCATTCTAGTCTATATGAAATTAGCAATGAAAACCTTTATCGCCTGGGTAGTCGTCATAGTAGGTAGGTACCAACAATAGTGTACTATTATACGACTAACGAAATATGATACTAAAAAAAATTATTTCCGAATTTATAGTGGAATCTTATATTATTTTTTCCAAATCTTCTTGAAAACTAGTAATATTAATTAATTCTTAACATAATATGTTATCAGGCAGTAGTAAATGTTTGGGGAACAAAAAAGAATGTGAAAGTTCGACTATAGTATTGAGTTGATGAGAAGTTCGAAATTTTTAATGAAACTTGATGAAAATTTTTTGTTTCAGATTTATGTTGATAAAAAATAATGTATCTTATACAGTTAAAAAAAATGCAATCTATTAATAGGAGGCACATAAAATATACAATATTGGTCATAGTTATATTTTCTAAGACTAAATAAACAGATTATCTTTTTGTATTAACATATTCAAATACAGTTTATTGTACTTTGAAATCGGGTAATTTTTATTTGATGAAAAAAGTTATTTCATATTTTACTTGCTTTTGCATAGTGCTTATTTTTTGAGTTTTAATGTATAGAATAGATAATACATTTTATAATTTTTTAAATTGTTTGTATATTTACTTTGAGCATCCAAACAATATTAATATTTACATTAAAAAATTATAAATCAATTATTATAATTAAAATAAAAATGTTTTTTGGTAGTTTTTTGTTGGGCCTGGATGAATAATTTTTTCTCCAAATGAATAAGATAAAAAAAATAGCCAGTACTTAATATGTAAGAAATAGGCAAAAATAAAAAACTGGGCAAGTAAATATTATTTTTTATTCGTAAAAAAGATCCTTTTGTAATTTATTTTCTGTATGCTTCTTACTGAGCAATTCCTAAATAATGAAAGTTACTGCCACACAAAATGAAATGGTGGGCAGCAATAATGAACAGCAATGCTCCAAGAATATTGAATTTCCAAAGTTACTAAAAAAAAAGTCCATATAATATTATCAAAAAGAGTTATTTTGTTATATCTTCCCAATTATATGCATTCCAAAAATGCCAATTTTCCAACTTATAAGGGATTTTTTTTGCTATTATTTTATAAACCTCTGAAACAGAAAAGTACCTATTATTTTGTTTTATGTAATTCCGAATTATTTAATATTTAGATTTTAGAACAGCTTTTCATTTATTCTAAATTCTTTTCTAAAAATTATAAATGACAATCCATTTTTCTAATTGGTGCCTTAAAAAATTGTTTCATTATTTAAAAGATCAGCCTTGCTTTGGTCCAAAAAAAAATAGAAAGTCTGTTTTTTATACGTGATTGTATTTATATAGTTAAGTGTTATTTTGTATTGTTCGATTGTTATTTTAAAATTATATTTTTGTTTCATTTAACTTACTGTTATGATTTATTATTGATTGTTATTTGTAAATTTTAAATATTATCGAATATACTTATTACATTGTTAATTTCCAGTCTATTTTTTGACGTGGAAACTTCAATTTAACTACCCACATATAGTGATTTTCTGCTTATGACAAATTATTAAACACAAATCATTTCTCATAATTTCAGTGTTAAGGAATCATGAACTTAATTTTATCAAATCTCTTAAGTTTTGAAACATTTCAGTAAAAAATATTGCAAAATTAACCAGTTTTATAATGTTTTTTCTATTTTTTTGTTTAATCTCTTTTTCATTGAAATACAATATTTAAAATCTTAGAATATTTAGTTCAGCTAGCTTCAATTGAATTTTTAAGAGTCAGAAATAAATAGCCTTCTCTTTTTCAGCCTACTTAAAAAATTTGTGCATTAAAGTTGACATTTACTAAAAAAATTTACTGGTCTAAAAAACAAAAATGTTTTCACAAAAAAGAACATTATTATGATAAAAAATATTCTTATTTTTAAGAACATTAACATTTTTTAAAAAATTATAATGGTAACATAACTGCTGTTATTCAATAAATGAGAATACTGTGTATCCAATTGTAAAATAAGTGAAAGTTGTAAAAATTAAATTCCAGTTGAGTATGGAAAATTCATTAAAAAACAGGAAAATAATGCATTTATTAAATTTAAGGTTTTTCTTTTAACTTTTATCCTAATGGGTTAGTAAGTTTGCATGCCAAATATTCCAGTCACTAGAGACTGTTTTGAAATGTAGCATATTTTTCAGTCTTGCAAATAGTATTTCAGATTTTCAATTTCAAAAGTTTACATAGATTGCTTTAACTGGTGTACAATTTATTGTAAAAGACTACAGTAAAAGTTGATTTTCAGACTATATAAATGGATAGGGAAAGCATAGCTGATATGTATATTTTGTGTATAAACTTTGGCAGGACTGATATGTTAATACCACCAAGAAGCATTTGAAAAAGAGAATTATTCTACAGTATACAATTTCAAATGTTTTTGATAATTGGAATAATTTTTTTTTAATTTTACAAGAAATTAGAAATAAATTCTTATTAAAAATAATTTTTCCTAATCAATGCACAATCTATAATGTACATTTAAGTTTAAAAATGACAGATTAATTTTTCATTAAAAATTGTACTAGAAAATTTCAGTATTGTGACTTAGGGTTCCTAATTGAAAATAGTCCACATTCATTATTTGATACATTTTATCAGTTTCAAATCTGAAATCAAGCAAATTTGAAGTATCTCATATACCAATGAACTTTGAATTGACATTTTTTTTTCAATGTAGGAAAGAATGTTAAAAAAAATAACCTCTACTAAGAAAAGCAGTTTATTTTTTTAAAGTAAAAAATGTATTGTAAAAGGAAAGAGAGAAATTGATTTTAGCATGAAAAAAAAGCTCTTCTCCACTCAGATATAGTCTTAATATTGGAAGCTTGCCATAAAAATGTGACTAACATTTTGTTTCAAATGAAATTGATAATATTTTTTAATATAAGATTGATAAGAAACATTAATATATAAAACCACTTGTGTTTCAGTTACAAAAACAGTATTTTTGCATCACAGTATAGAACAAAAACTTATATCTGTTGACTAACTAACTTCATATCTGTTGATTTGTGTAATTTAATTAGTAAAAGCAACGAAAATATGTATCTTAACTATTATAAAGAAATAAAGTAAGTATAATAAATGTTTTCATTTTGTCTAACTCAGATTTAACATTCCTTTATACCTAGTTCTTCTGCTATGAAATTGTCTCTTATTTTACTTGTTTGATGATCATCACAGAAGATGTCTAATAGCTTTCTTATAACATTGTTTGTCTCTAGTAAATTAATCTTATATGAATATTATATACTTCATATTACTATGGTATATTTTGTTAAAAATAAATAAATGTGTGATATTTTAGATACTTGATCTATTATTTATTAAATATGAACTTATGAGTAAAATAAAATTTAATGGTAATCTTTATTTTTGTAATATTTAAATGTGACTTATCAGTTATTAGTATAAATAAGTTGTCAGTCATGCTTTTATTTAAAAAAATTAAAGTTAATTTCATAGTTGAAGTGCAAATCGAAAGGAATATTTATCTATAAGTCATTAAAATCCAGTTAAACCTTGTAATTTTATTAAGTGTTTAAAAATTTAATTTAAATTACGTGAGCAATAGAATATTTTCTTAAATTTAGTTTTCTGTAAAAATGTGTTATACTTGAATGAGGTCTATACTATATTGTTCCAATAATGTAATTATCAGGACAAATAGGAAAAAACTTTTTTTCTTCAAAATATTTTACATATTAAATGCTCTGATAATCCTCTATTAGCAGGAGTGACCTTGCATTGACTCCAAAAATCTTGCAATTGTTCTCAGTTTCATTAAGGAGAAATACTTAAATATTATTCATTAGTTTTCTGCTGTGTGGAGCTATTTATCTTAAAATTTTAAGAATGTGCTACAAATTCTCTGGGATTTTATTTTCCCTTATTTCGCCTGGTCTAATTTCGAATCATGACAAGAGGCCAAGTGGTGTTAAAGTGTTCTGTTAAATATTTGATGAATAGAACAATTTTACTAAATGATATTTTTTTTTGTATTTGACACAATTCATCATGCCAGGTGTTATATAATCTATTGGATATCTTGTGGCAGATTATTACCTTCAATTTGTCTAATTGCATTTCTGCACAAATGTTTGATTACTAAAAATCACACTATAGATTTAATAGTATACTTTGGTTCTTGGTTAACGTTTCATTTTCTAAGTTAGGAGAACAAAATTTTTTCTTTCTTGTTGCTATATGGTCAACTATCAGAAGTCTTTCTGTACACTTAGAGTTTAACAAATATTTATTTGGCTATTTCTTATAATTTTATCAGCTCTTGGAAAATATTTTGCTTATTCCCATATTTTCCTTTACTTTTTGGAAACACTTCCTCAGATTTATATCTTTGAATTGGCAAAAGTAACACGTATTACACAGAATGCAAAATTATAACCAGTTGCCATACTTACTAAACAAAAACTATGAATTGTTTAAAAAAGAATCTTTCCCTGTGTATTAAAATCTATGTTTAACATGTTGATAATTTGTATTGTGCTTAGGATTTTTTTACTCTCAAGCTTTTAAATACTGATAAATATCAGATAAACGTTTCATATTTCTGAACTTTATTACTCACCTTAAATTAAAATGTTTTACTTTTTAAATAGCAGGCTACTGGGATTCTCTATTCAAAAAAGCAACTTTATAAAAAGGATATACCTCTTAAATATATTAAAATTCAAATAAAACTTTAATACAACTTCTGATGAAATAGTCACCCATAACTGAACTTTGCTATATTATCAGCACCATAACTTAAAGCTTGAGCCATTAAGAAATAGTATAGAACTAGTCACTTAATGCAAACTTTAAATACAGAGTGCAATTATTGATGCACACGAATAGACATAATAAAGGTTAAAAAAAATGGACTAGTAAGAAATAAAAAGTTTTTTGTAGTGAAAACATTTCTTGCACTAATTAAAATATAAATTTGAAATGCATGTTAAGTTCTCATTCTTACTCACTTAGAATGTAAGGTATAATGTAACCATATTTTATTAAAATGTGTATTAGTACTTATTGTATTTTTTAGTGAGTTAACAGATTCTCGACAATCGATTGAAGTTTTTAACTGGTTACATTATCAAAAACACAAGTGAAAAGACTGTTTAAACAATGCTCTTGGATACAAATTCAAATGTCAGTCAGATCATGCTACCTACCATTCCATTATATTTAATAATGTAATTGCTACATTTCATTTCAGATTTAGTTTTGTGTTGTACAAGGTGTCTTATAAAATTTGGCATGAAGTATAAATGATAAATAAACAGGATACATTCAATACGATTTCTGTTGTACACATTTGATGGCTTAAGTACCTGCATCTAGCTTTCAAATTTCTATTGTAACATATACCAGACTTAATTTACAAAAATTGTTAAGGATTTATTTGGTTTCTTGTTACTCAATATTTTTGGTTGTAAACAAAGACCAAGCCATTTTGCAAACATCTAAGACTTTAAAGTGGAAATCAAATCAAGTAATTGAACTGATAGAACAATAACTATTTAGCTGCTAATTTGGTAAATATGTACAAGTGTAATGGAGAAAAATAAGCAAACAAGCAGCATACATGTGTTAATAAAACGGATGCATACGTGAAACTTTGCTTCAATGTAAGCATTTCTTTAGTTAATTGGCTCGTTGTTCAATGGTCATTTTATGCACGTGAGTTTATTTTAATTGTTGAACACAATTAACAGATAATTGTTTAGTTTAACTTATATTACAATTACTAACATAGCCTAATTAGTCAATTAAGTAACTTTAAATTACTATAATAAATTACTTATTTTTCTACAATAGGAAATTTTTCAAAAGGAAACATTAGATTCTTCAGACCACTTTTCATTTAGAAAATTAAAAGAAACAATGAATATTTTGAATGTACTAAATTGTGTCTACTGTTGTATCTTGTCTAAACAAAGTATGAAACAAAAACTGTTAATTTAAATCACTAATGATCAAATGAACTTTGAAAGAAGCAGGGGGAAGAAACAAGACATAAATTACAAATATTTTATTAACTTCAACATCGGACATTAATCCAGACCTCTTAATTCACGTTGTATATTGACCCATACTTTAAATGGTCCATGATTATTGAAGTAATGGCAATAGCAGCCATCTGGCTTTAACCTTCCATCAGCTCTCATTTCTTCATAGTTTTCTCGTTCCCATTTTGTGAAACCCCACTTTTTAGAAACATAGATCTAAAAGGATAAAAAATGTTTTTAAAATAGCATAATGCATTAGCTCTACTCAATACACTAAGAAATATATATATATATATATATATACATATATATATACATATACATATATATATATATATATATATATATACATATATATATACATATACATATATATATACATA
>JAPDSC010118638.1:0-13123 GCA_026290005.1 Latrodectus geometricus
TTCCCCGAGATTATCTTTGGGCTGCAGAATGCAACATCGTACATTGCTTTTCCGCAAAACTTACTCCTGAATTTCTATGCGTGTACTGTCACAAAGCGTCGAGGCATGCCCCTGTTCATTTTATCTTCTAGGCGTGTAATCATTTTGATGTTACATACCACAGTTGATGGATTGGACTTGCGGATACCAACGGTTTATATTTGCTCAACGATTATTTTTTGTATATAAGAATTATATATTATTAGGAATATATATGATAGGGACTTACAGTTTAAAGTAAATTCTGAACCACTACAAGCATCTAATTCAACGTGAAAATTGGGAATTGTAGAACCGCCGTTAACCATTTCGCTCTCAGTTGTCACCCGTGTTCGACTGTCAATCCTGACTTTTAGTGTCGTATTAGCTTTAATCATTTACGAAATAACTGTTGATTCTCCAAGGATCTCACAGCGAAGACTGTCATCGCTGCAGCAGACATCAAAAGCTTCGAATGTTGTTTTTGGTCTGGTATTGCTTTTGATCGTTAGAGACTGTTATTGTCTCAGAGGACGTTACTTCAAACATCTCATGAAAAATAGTTAAGATAATCTTGCAGTCGGCATTCACTTTTGTCGTACAAACGTGACATTAAAAGTTCCACGCATCTCCCACACATTGTGGTTTTAGACCCAAGGTTGGACAGTAAGTTATCATTTCAGTACCTTCTACCAACCCAAAAAAACCCTACATTTTTAAAAACGTCAAATGAACTGTTAGATCGATTTTTTGATGGCAAGCTACTTTGAAAGACTAAAGAATTTGTGAATAAATACATTTGTTTTAATGTACCATTCCTCCAAAAAGATACAAATTCGACAATAATATGGTATACATTTCGTACATTAAAATACTAAAATAATGATGAAGATACTGTAGGTAGTATGTAAAAATAATAAGACAAACTTCCAACATTATTAAAAAAAAATGCAAATTAAGGATGTCAGCTACATTTGAACTTAACTATTAAAGTTGGAATTGTAAATGATAATCAACAAAATATTCTAGGTATTTAATAAAACATGCTGCGCATGTACCAGAGTATGCTATTATAAATACAAAAATAAAAATTTTTAAAAATCTGATTCTTTGATGTCTGTTGGCATAATGAAAGCCGATGTCCAGTCTCTCCTTACGCTTTTAAGTTTACAATTCATTCAACACAATGTCGGTGCTCATAAGAATTTGGTGTCATCTTTAAACTTTAGATCACACACACACACTTAAGAAAAAAACTCGAGCAACAAAACAATTTTAAATTTGTTTACTCTTATGATTTAGCCCAAAATCAATTCTCATTTTAAATCCAAGCGATCACAAGTTTGTATTAGTTTTAGAATTTGTATTCTATTAGTTTGAGTGTACATAATTTTCAAATTCTGCTACCACTGAGTTTTTTTTTATCCACTTTCACGCTTACGATGCTGGTAGAACTAGGCATACTAGCTTCCAAAAGTTAAGAAACATGTTTTTCGCCATAAGAATGACAAAAAAAGTAAAATTTATAGGTTACATAAATGATAAAAACCAGCTAATGTAAATTTATGTAAAAACGCTAGATATCTTTATAGAAAAATATGCAATCATGCTTTTATAATTACGGGTTTAACTTTTGTTGATTTTGAAATTTTGTTAGCAATTCGTTGCCAATAATAAGTGGGGTCCTGCAATGTCTGAGAGAGCCCATTTGCCCAATTCGTTTAGGTAGTGGCCGGATAGAGGGAAATAGGAATGTCACAGGCTGATGCTGCTAGGTACTGTAAAGTGTCTCACAATATGAAACCGAAGCTTCTGTGTCCAAAAGATATTTCTCAGGCCGACCACGAGCTTTAACAGTTACAGAAGACCGTTTTATAGCTTTTTAGGCTCAAAGAAAAATAAATTTTTTGTGTGACGCAACTTGTTATAGACCACTCTAGTATCTGGAAGAATACGATGCGAAGGTATCTTGCACATGCCGGTCTCTATGCAACATGACCACATTGCAAAGGAGAACAAGTTGCTGGAGCGGCGGACTTCTGTACTTTTTATAGGCCAGATTCCCATGGGAGAGAGAACGTGTGCCGACCAGGAGGATCATCGAGCCAACAGTGTTCGAAGACATAGGTGATGGAATAATGATGATTTGGTCAGGGATCACACTAAGTGGTCACACTGACCTGCATGTGTTCCAGGGAGAAACTGTGTTTGTTGTGAAATATCGAGATGGGATCCTTGATACATATGCCGGTGCAATAATTTCATTCGGATAACTTCATTGATCTGTAGTTGCTGAGGAAGATCTTGACAAACCATGTCAGCTCATATTTCAGTGCAATTGGCAATTTCATTCTGATGGAAGATAACACACGACTTCATCGAGTTGTAGCTGTTGAGGAATATCTTGAGGATCTTAGTTTAAAGTGAAGGGAATAACCTAGGCCTGAATTCTATAGAATACCTGTTGGACTCTTGGTAAAGGAATTGCTGTTTTAAGTCCTCCTCCAAAGTCTGCAGGACATCCGGAAAACAGCTTATTCTGAATCTGGTCTTCGATTCAACTTTAATAGCATGGGCAGTCGACAATATATTCAAACTAGGGGTGGGTATATTCCTGACTCCGTTTTTATACTTTTCAATTATATTTTACCACATAAAATAGTAATAATATTTTTTTTCCAAAAATGGACTTTTTTAGCGAAATAGTTTTTTGTAAATCATTCATGCATTTTTCCTGCGTAAACTTCTACGTTCCAATCAAAACATACCTGTTTCGTGATTATTGTCATACAAATTTGGTGTCATTCATTCATTTGCAAATTAGGCACAAAAATATGTTGCTCCTTAACTTTTGGAGACTAGTATACATGAGTGCGAAATACTGTCACCTATGATTTATTTTAATGAATTAGAAAAATCAAAGCAACCACCCACACACACACACACACACACACACAATAAACAATTTTCAGTACAACTCTTCAATGTATATACATTCATCAAAAAAATCTTAGTATGTTAAATGAAAAAATTCCGCAGATTCAACTTACCATCCAGCGTATGCAAAGAGCCCGTAGTAAAACGCTAAGGAAATGGATTTGGCGGAAAATTCTCCTTCGAAAGCATTTTGCAAGTATTCCGTATGGCCTGGAAACAAAAATAATAAATTCAATCAAACAATTAAATACATAAATATTTGCCTCGACGCATTTTTTAATTGGATTGAAAAAGGCATCAGGAACAGTCAGAGGCTCTTAGGTTCGGGATTTCTGAGCTGTCGTCATTACATATTGCGATGAATTTAACCTTTTCTGGATAAAGTTTTTGCACAATTTGAATAAAATAATTTATTGTAACAATAGAAAAAATTAATATAAATTTCCGTATTGTAATAGCAAAGATAATCGAAAAGATTTCAATGTCACAACTTTTTAATAAAATGAGAAAAAAAGCATATATATAAGTTTGGTTGGTTGGGTTTTATGGCGCAAGGTCCAATGATGATTCTGTCTTTAGGAGATAAGATTTTACGGTACACTTAAGTATTAGTAATAAGACATTAATGCGATGTTTTAGATAAGAATTTTCAGTGTATCAAATGTATCGATTCCAAACTTTGAAATGTCAAAAAAACACAAACAAAATTGTACTTTTCATTACAAATTCTTAATGAAATTTAATGAAGACTCTGAAGAATTGATAATTAAAGTTATCAATGGATATAATAAATTGTTTCATTTACGTAAGAATATTATCCGGATTTTTGTCGTTTGTATTTTAAGGACTAATTTTTGTATACAAAGCTCTCCGCTCAGTAGTTCGTGAGTTCGAGTCACAAAAGGTTTTGATTAAATTCATCAAGTAAAAAAAAAAAAAATTAAAAAAGATAAGATGAATAAACATAATCAAATGCTTATACAGGTATTCCATCAGTTACATAAAGTCGAATTTTTTTCATTATTTGGATGCTGTTGGTTTTATCCTCTTAAGACATTTGTCAAAACGAATAAAGAAACAATGGTGAAAAAAACCAATCTTTTATACGGCAAATCCATATTTTTTACTAGATCATTATTCTCCATTATTATAAATTGAAACATAATTAAGTGAATAATTCTTTTTCATTCAATGATCGAACTCTAGCGAAATCTTTGAAAAATTGCTTCGAAAATAAACGAAATGAAAGTAAATCCTTGCGGAAGCGAAGACGAGTAGCGGAAATTAAGACAACGGAAAACTACTTTAAATGAAATTTTGCTTTCTGATGTTATCAGTTTCCTTTCTTCTAAATACACCCATTCATTGCTCTTGCTTATCATTATTGCATTGTTTATCATTCATTTAAAGAAAAGTGTTTAAATTATCATTCAATAGTTTTTGCTTAAAAATTAATATAATACATTTTTAAATAAAAAATTATATTATCATTATACCGTGCTGACAGGACCCACGTAGCAACTTTTTTCGCAGAAAGGGAGATGGAAATAATGGCACTTTGTCTAGTGAGTATGCCATCTTGGATGGCGAAGTGGGTAGGTATTCGTCATTTGCAAATACGTTTCCAACAGAACTGCCATCTCCAAAGTATTATTACACATGAAGGGCATTGCGTATACGATCTATTTAACATGAGTAAATAGGTCTTCCGGGATTTGAACACATTGCCTTCCGATATAGAGACCGAATGCACTCACCAAGTCACTCCGTAGCCTTTATATATATATCAGGGGTGGCCAAGACGTCGACCGCGGTCGACTGGTAGACTACGACGACATTTTAGGTAGTTCACGCGACCATCAAGATAATGACCTCGGATATTAACAATTTAATTTATGACTTATGACATATAAGCAATGAATTATTTAAAATAAAAATTTACTACAGTCTACGCTTTAAAACCCAAAACAAACTGTACAAAGATTTACGATTTAAAGATTTATGATTAAATATATATATATATATATATATATATATATATATATATATATATAAAACCTAAAACTGACATGGTGAGCTCGATTAAAACATTCAAAGAAACTGTAGAAAGGTATGCATCTCAATTATGAAAACATGAATTGAGAAACTTCAAAAACATGGTGGAAGAAGGCATCCATAATCCAAACCGAGACTTCGAAGATTTCACTTAGCACTTACTTGTTTTGTTTGAAGAATTTAAAAGAAGATTCGCTGACCAAATTAGGTTGAAAGAAATACTTGATTTCATGATATTTCTATTTAATGAAAATGTCAACATTGATGGAGTGTCTGAAAAAATAGGACATTTAATAGATATCACATCAGTCATGGTCGAGGAAGAAATTATTAAGATGCGATATATTTCTTAAATCCAGAGCATATTTAGCGATACTGATTTTTGGAAATTAATTTCTGAAGAAACGTTTCCAAATATTTACAAATTAATTTTGTATTTGAAATCATACTTTGGATCGAGGTATCTTTGAGAATATACTTTTTCAACCATGAACAAAAAACAAACATTGGTCGCATTTAATAGATGAACATTTAATTTCGTGTTTATGCATTGCAATAAGCTCGTACCAGTCACAATATGATAAACCTATCGCAGATATACAGAGCCAAATTTCAACTAAACGAAGTGAGTAAGATTGTCACTTTTTGATATATGAATATTTTAATTATTTTCGTCAGTAAATTTTTATTTTGTAAATATTAAGTTTTTTTTTTTTTTTTTTTAATAGAAAAATTACATAATTTACCATTTTTTCTTGTTACCGAAAATAAATATGTACGTTAGTTTAGCTCTGCCATTGGTAGACCGCCTTCGATTTTTTAAATGTGGAGTAGACCGCGGATCCCAAAAGTTGGGCCACCCCTGATATATATTATAACATATTTAATAAATTATTTTAGAAAATAGTATAAATATCCGAGAATGAGCATATTCGGATCTTTCACATATCTGCTTCAAAAATTTATGATATTATTAAATAAAGCTTTTGTGGTTGTCGGGGATGAGTGAGAAGAAATCTCCATCAAGATGTTTTAAGACAGAAGGAAGGCAACATGTTTTATTTCGAAATTTTGACTTCTGAATTTATAGAAGCACTTATTTGTGCTCACTGCAAAATTGTTTCCATGACAAAATAATTCATTTAAACGATGTTTTGTCGCTCTGATTGAAAGATGTAGAATCGTGCGGTACTTTTCCCCTTTTAAAGGCTATGTGTAGGGAATAAGGGAAAATAAGTTCAGCATGTTTTTCTATTACACTCAAACCAGTTTTTCTGCAGTATATGAAAATTTTAATGTAATTGGTTGGTTGGGTTTTATGGCGCTTTAATGTAATTGGATCGTGATTGACGAAATTATCACAATTAAAAAGTGATATTATTTGATTAATCATTAAGTGTTTTCGGTTTTTCATGTATATTTCATCACGTGACATAAGTACTGCGCCAGCCCCAATTACTTTACATATATTGTTACCCCTTACGAACCCCTTTATATATCCAGCGCTTTCATAACGTAAATAAGAATTTAGCTTAAAATATTAACTGGTCTATATAATTCTCGTAATGACTATGTATGCTTCATTCAGTCCATTCGAAGTCGTGTGGGCGCAGTTACTACATGGTCCAAAAATGAACAAGCTTGGGAAAATGTTCCTTTCAGTGCCCTCCTGTCTGACACTCCCCTTGGAATGCGCATTTTTCCTCTGTTTCCCCTTCCTTAGTCTGAAGCAATCACTTCTTAAAACTCATAAATTATCTCGGGGGATTCTGCTCCCCATGGAACCAGGATTGCTCCACAATTTCTTGTTTATACAAGAAATTGAGGCTCTATTTGTTTGCCGTTTCATTTCTAAAAAATAATGTACAACAGTAAATTGAATACGAAAGAGATGGAACGTTCGAAAATTCAATTATATGAAATTGAATCTTCTGCAGAAGATGTTAATCAAGCCAATAAGGATAATCCAGATGAAGAAACATAGTTCTTATGGTAGAATCAATATGAGCAGAGCGAGAGAAAATAAAGAAGAATCTGATTTAAGAAAAAACAAATTTGCAACCAAAAATAAACAATTAGAAATTAAGAAAAAACAACACAAAAATGCATCTGAAAATTTGATTGATGAAATTAATAAGAGTAATCAAAAAAATACCCAGTTTAATAATGCAACTCCAGAATCTCTGCAGAAACAGGAGGTCACACAAGTCAAAAAATCAAGTGACGGTCGAAAAGGTTTTTATTACACATAGAACGTCAAAGAAACTATTCTAATGTCAGCGAAGAAATCCTCCAAAGCAATCTGAAAATTGTAAATTACCAACGCAAATGCTTTCTTAATAACTCTACCAAAAATGAAACAGAAGAGATTTTTTGACCAAAACCCCACAACGGCGATTGTGTTTCGTGTCCAAGATAAAGGAATAAAATTACAACTTCTTGCACGGATTTTTTGATTTACAAAAGTCATTCTTCTTATTTTTCAAAGTGTAGGACGATTCAGAAAACAGAATGCTTGCATTAAAAACAGAATGCTTGCATTAAAGGTAAGTTATGTGATTGTTTCCCTAAACATTAAATAGTATAAAAGAAAAGTTTTTAAACAGTTTTAACGAGGTTTTTAATGAAATATCTTTTCATTTATGACTCAATAAAACTGATAGGGATGAATTAGGCATCAGGGGCAGTTCTGCCTGCTTAAAATATTTTGTAACTGCACAATTATAAATGATTACAATTATTTTACAACTGTAAAGTTGGTTTTGTCTTACCGAGGCATCGCTATTCTGAACGGGTTATAAAAACAATTCCTAGTTATTTCGTACAGGTTTCAGTTATTTTCTACTCTTATTTTGTAACGTGATAAAAAGTTTTTTCTATGCTGTCTATATTCATCGCATGGCCTTGTGTTGCGAAACTATTTTTGTAGTTGCCCTCTGGTAGTTTTCCGTGATTTTTTTTTTTTTTTTGCATTCTTTTATAAAGTCTCTATCACACAAAAATAAGTTTGAATATATTTAATCCATAACAACATTAACTTTTTTCGGTTTTTGAAAAAGTAGAAAAAAATATTTTGAAAGCTCAGTGCAGAAATTCTGTTTATACTATTCCCAATAGGCTTTCAGTTAGTAATTTATTGGAAGAAAATCGTTCTGACATCATTATTTAATAACTTCATAATTAAAATCGATTATCAAAAGTTGACATTTGATTTGCATTTATCTAGCTTATACACGATGACTCATTTAGTGTTGGTATTAGCATTTTTAACAATTTTAAATAAATAGCAAACATTTCTAAAAATAGAAAATATTATTTTTCCACACATCCATAGTATGCGAATCACACGAATTACCGATAATCTTTGTGCTTTAATAATATATCATTCAACATTAATATTTTCTAATTTTTCAAAATCTAACCTTGTAAGTGATATTTTTAAAAATATTCATATTTGTAAAGATTTATTAATGAAAATAAAAACACAAATTTACTGATTAAATTGAAATTTTATAAAATCTATTATTTGATAATTTTGTACGGCAACAGTGCAAGACGCAGGAAAACAATAGAAATCATATTTAAAATGACGAGATGATCCCGACAAGGAAACTTTGAAAATGATTCCTTTCAGCCGTAGGCCAAGATTTCACTATTTACCTAAATTGGTTTCTTTCTATCTTTTTGCGCAGGTGGATTACGCACATCCAATGCTGGGAATAAATCGCTGATGAATGTTGATGATTCGCATCATTGATTTATCACTTCAGATGGCACCCACAAATTGTCAAATCAGTGATTCATCCGAGAGATTATCGTTTGATTCTAACGTAGTCGGCATAAGATGAATATTGCATTTTTAACATTTAAATAAAAAATGGATCCAAAAAGTTGTATTTTAATTTAAATATTTTCATGCACAATTTATATCAATGTTAGTACCCATTTATCAGCAAGTCCATGACTCTGAGTATACCAAGTAAGTAGAGTGGGTACTCAAAGGGAAGCCGAGAGTGCTGCGCCAAAATAATCGCCAAGGCATGAAGTTCAAGGTTGTCTTGTTTTTTCCTTCGTCTATCAGGCTGCCGGAGGATATCCAAACAGGCTTCTTCCACATAACTATTCCAGTTAGTTGTCTTATTGCTGATGTCCAGTTGCTCTTCGCACCATTAATTGAAGTAATTCCTAGCCGAACAGGAAATAAATTCAAGCGCTGTTGCAAATGCAGTTCTTGGTGAGCAGAACCAACTTTGTGATTGTTTAAGCTTACGATCATTCACGTTGTAGTGCCACTTATTTTCCATTTCCTATAGAGTGTCATTTCGTGTCCATTTTCAGAAGTTCCAATTCAGGGAAAATGTCTTTCTTGAAACAAAAAATTTAGATTCCACTTCGTTCCTTGATAAATTGAAAACAAAAATTGCTACAATAAAGATGTGGCGTTTTATTGGGAAGTTGGAAATTTTCGTAAGTATGCACTCGAGGATATGGTCAGGCGTAACCTGACAAGTGGCCTACTCAGAACACTTAGGGGAAACCCTTACTTTACCTTTGTATGTCATAGACCTCAGATGACGAATACGAAAAATGACAGTCTGCACTTGTCGGCAGGGTTAGCGCAGCATGTCCTTTCTTGCGCCAACCAAACAAACTTGTCGGCAGGGAACCATTAGAGGGGAATTGATCGCCAATGTGGAATTGTAGATTGATAAAGCGGAATTCTGAAACTGGGTTACTTTTAGCAAGGGCGCCTGTTTACCAAAGATGTTTTCATGGGAACGCAGTAAGTGAATTTCAGGAGAGAGCAATAGATTGATCTTAATATTTGAATAACACCAAGTGAATTAAAATTTAATGCTAATGGAATCTATCATTCATTAAAAACATCCCACTAAATTCTCTCTTCATTGTGACAAAATGAATGTGGTTCCAGCCAACATCGCACTCCAGCTTATTCAAAGCTTTGTGACGTCTCACTAGGATTCGAAATGCCTCAAATTTGAATCCAGCCCTTGTTGAAAAGGAGGAGCAAGTAAGATGTATGGTTTGAAATATATGGAACAAAGCAGATCTTCAGTCATTTTCTGTAAATTTTTGCATTAAATATTGATAGCTTTACGCAACATAATTGCAGGATGTGTGCAGGCACTACTTGAACGAATACAAGAGCGCAATACGTGGATTCCAAGAGCTCAAGGAAATGCAATATTGTTCTAAATTTCATTTCTGATTTAAAGTAAGACACTTTTAAATTTTGTTGCTTACATTTGTATGCAAAATTGCAGCTAAATTTTGGAATTCCTTTTTGCATTACTAATACTTTCCCCCTTCGATAATATTTCATTTCAAATTGAAGTCACTTCAATCACAAGTTTCCTATTAAACTTAATCTTTAATCGTAAACACCCTGCCTATTTATAGCTAGGTGATAAACTGTTATTTTTATCATCTTTCAATAAGGTTATTCATGTAAAAAAGAAGAAAAAAGTGTATTTTGTGTTATTCAACGATCCTGGAGACAACAGGATGGTTAGAACATCCCGATACTATTGACCGGAGCATTTTATTTTAGTAAAATAAATCAATAACCCTTATCTCACAACTGGAGGTTCTCCTGAATGATTAATGGATTCAGGGGTCCACGATAAGCAAGCGTATTCTCAGGTTATGAATAAATATAGTGAAGTAAATAAAGAAAAGCCACCGAATAATATAGCAATAAACCTCCACCGGTCACTTTTATCTATTCAAGCGAGAAAATTTCGAGGCGTGAAAGTTTTCTTCGGAATGAAAAGTCTATAAATGATATTTAGAAATTGTGCATTAACTAAGAGAATGATATTATGGAAAACTCTACACACATGTGTACTAGAATGAAATCGAAACGCATTTCTGAGTCTCATTAGAAGTACTAATACACGGAAATGCGTTTCAAATTTACAGTTAAAAAACAGACATTAGCTTTTTATTCCAAATGCATAAACATATTCGCAAGCACCTAAATAATATTTCTTTTATTAACATACCTTATATTTTTAAATGTATTGAAAAGCCTATATTGTAATATACTTAATCACCGAGCCAAGTTAATAGATGAGTCGTGATCTGGACTTCTATTCAACAAATGGGTTCGATTCCCACTACAATCAAGGATGGTTGTAATGATAGAGAATATACATTGAATTGTAGATTTCAGTCCGATTAGCCATCAAAAACGAAAAATACCCGTATAACGACGAACACAAACATCATATAGGTACACAATTCAAATTCGTAATTGTCATTTCGATTAGCAGTTAAAGATCGGGTTAGTTGTTCGAGACAGTATTCCTAAGATATAAAACGCCGCAGCAGGCTTCTTGCGCTCAGTCATTGAACAACAGAACTGCTATTTTTCATACATTACCCCTGTAAATGCTTAGGAATCACCCACATATGAATGCAGCACATTTATCTATTCTTTTTATTACAGCGTCATAAAAAGTCTTTCTACAGCTATCGTTACTGCAATGTCCCGTACGGCAACTAATTATAAATGGGTGGAATCAGTTGGCTTAATATTTGGCGAGTTTAAGAGGAATTTTATACAAAGAGCCTTATAAGTAAACATAAAAACGGTATTCTTTTTGGGGAATATCAACACATACTATAAATAAAATAAAAACTATAAATAATTTTAAAAAATGTCATCGATATAGACGCCTTTATTTGCAGTGAGTGTAGTTTCACAATTATTTATTCCAAAATGTCCACTTCAGGAACTGATTTCTTTTAGAAGAGTACTCGTTTGCAAAAAAAAAAATAATAAAAATAAAAAATTTGAAAAGATTCGAGTACATGAATACAAATGAGTTCAAATTGCAATCCGCAAAACCACATGATTTGTAGCAACATTAGCAGAAAAAAAATCATTCATCATTTTTTTTTCTGCGTTACAGCAATGAAATAAAAACTTTTTGACAATCTTTAAATGATTTATGTCATTAAGTAAAACAAAAAATGAGGACTACTTACTTACCTTATTTTGGATCAATGCAGTTATCATTATTAACCTTAAATATGAAGAACTAAAATTATTGGTTTCCGATTACGTAAATGATCCAGGTTCTTTGCATATGAATTAAAATTCGGTCTCCATGCCTGCGGAGGAATAATTCTTCAAAGTTATCTCCGGAAAAAATCTTCCGATTCCGTGACTTGACTTCTTGATGAAAACCTCTTTCACAACTGTCAAAGGCGTTCAAGTTGAGGCATTTTTTTGCACACATACTTTAAACATACAAAACTGTTCGGAATGTACCAGAGGGGTTTTTTTTTTCCACTAAATTCTAGAGTTAAAATTGGTATTACTCAATTTTTTTTTTTTTTCAATTGATCAAAACTTCTGCCATCACGGTAATCGCTAAATTTGATTTTCGTTTTTATTTCGCGAGATTTCACTTTTGTTGTGGTTTCAGGATGTAATTTCTTTACTGCAAGCAGATTCAAGTCAACCATTTTGTTGCTAAACATATTTTTTGCATCATTCTATGTCATTTATTTTTGTTATCTATCAACATTTATTCCATAAAAAAGATGATTCAGTTGGAAGCCGAGATACTAAACACAATTATTCGAAAAACACTGCTTCACCTAACGAAGGAAGTTTTTCCGATGGCCATCACGAGACTTTTAATCAATTTTATGAAGAAAAAATAAATAAATAATTTAATAATCTTATTAATTAACCATTTGTTACTTTTAAAATTAAGCTACTTTTTTTTTCCATTTCATATTTGCTGGAAGTGCTGTGTCACTACTTATCACAAAATAATAAGATTTAAAAACGTCTTCAATGAAATTTTGAATGTCCAAAATTTATTTTCAAATGAAACTGTTTGAACTTTCTACTGCAAGTCAAGAAATCTAGTATACATTATTGTTTCTTCTTTTTTAAATACTGTGGCTATTTTCATTTGGCGACGTTTCCTCCTTTGTGCGAATTCACCCCTTTTATGGAAGATTTTGTATAATTAGTTATAAACTCAAAATTCTTAAACTATAGTATTAGTTTGCTCAATAGCTAGAAACAATTGTTTAACAATCATCAAATAATGTTTTTGCGAATGATGAA
>JAPDSC010118644.1:0-42580 GCA_026290005.1 Latrodectus geometricus
TCGAATCAGCCTTCAGGTGGAAAAAGTGACAGGAGAACAGATGTGTCAAATCAACAACATGAAGGCCGTGTGTGACCAGACGAAATGTTGACTCAACTCAAAACAAACAAGGAAAACATTTCTCTTACATTCTGTTTCTTAGAAGAAACAGCTGCTCTAAGTTAAATTGCAACTGACAAGGAAAGGAGCACCACTGTCCATTGAAAAAATTATGTGTGAGAAATATTGAAAATGTATCTAAACTAACAAATATAGATACACGTACGTTATAAAAGGAATTCCAAATCCATAATACTCGAACTATGTGATAAAGAATACCGGTTCAACAAAATCACATTAAATTAGGCATTAAATTGAATAGAAAAAAGAAATTTATAATAATTTACTTTTCTTAAGAAATAGTTACGTCAGACTATATTATGATAGTGAAAAACTAGATTTTGAAACCTTCAGAATACAATTTAAAAATATTTAATTCTGTTCTAAATTAGATAAAGATGCCGCCCAGCCTGTCTAGTGGTTAGCGTAACTGACTACGGATGGGGAGGACCTGGGTTCGTATCTCGGCTGGTATCATGGATGTACTTTCTCTTCCTATGTGTTTCTTGTATTTTCCTCTGATGATGGATGAATAACCCGTTTATGGCCCGCCCTATAAACGGGTTTTTGGTGGTGTGACGTCGGTAGTGCTACTCGCCTCAGTGACTTGGTTCACATGTGCCCACCGGGTAACGATAAATGAGTAGCAGTTTCCGGCTTTGTTGTCGCTAAAAAAGGGTTAATCACCCAAGTGCCCGCCATTGGAAAAAAAAAAAAAGAATTTAAAAATGGAAGATTTTAACTTGTATACAATCTCAATATCGGCGCATAACTTCAGTATATTTGAATACTGATATTATTGCAAAATGGTTCCACTAATTCCAATACATTTCCATTACAGAAATATAATTTTTAAATGCACATGATTTTTTTTTTTTTTTTTTTTTTTTTTTTTTTTTTTTTTTTTTTTTTTTAAACGAGACATTTTTACAAAGTTTTGAGCAGAATAGCAGTGGTGTTTGTTCAGGAAACCAAGGTAATGTGCTAAAGTACAATAATTTCCTCTTAAAAACTGGTGACATCTACAACTCCCCATTTGAAATGGACAGTTCCTGTTACTATAGCAACAGACATTATAGTCAGACTACTCACACGGAGCTATAATTATATATATATATATATATATATATATATATATACTTGTATATACAGAAAGACAATATTAAAACAAATACCACCAACTCATCACACCCTTCACCCCTATTTGAAGTGGACAGCTGCTGTTACTATAATAACTGCCACTAGTCAGACTACTAAACGAGAGCTATTCCAATTGTAAGCACCACGTTAGTAGAAATGCTCATAAAAATGCAACTTTCAAACACATTAATATGAAAGAGCATTCTTTCCAGAAATTACGATAATTTAAAAGTTCAGTTAATGAGTAAATTTATGTTATGGCTTTGAGAGATTGCCCAGTCAAAACAAAACGGAAATTAAAGCCATCGTAAAATATGAAATGAAGGAATTCCAGGAAGAAATACGCGAGCAGGAAATAATCATTCATAATTTGAGTTGATATCAGCTCATATTTTTGATGGATAGCAGACAAGTGCTACTATCATTACGCTGTAAATCGGAAGAACATGGAGAAGGTGAAATTCTAAGCTTTCAGAATTCTGAAAATTGAACACATTTATTTGATTAAATTCGTAATTTATAATATAAACCTCGTTTCGAATTGTCACAATTAAAAAAAAAATCAATGCAATTAAATAAATTTTATTTTCTAGTAAAAAGTTTTTAAGTGAAATGAAATTAGCACTTCACTTCATGAAAAACTATTTCAAGCAATTGGATGTTATGCAGAAAATGAATATTAATAATTTATTTTTAACAAAATGAAATGAGTTGAAACTTATTTTCATTTTCACTGAATATTGCAATAAGTTTGAAATTAAAATCATAATTATTTTTCGAATACATAAAAAATATTCCAATACAGTTTTTTTTGTATTCCAACCCGTTTCTCGTTTAGTTTTACGATCTTTCTACGATCATTTTTTGCATATGGAGAGCAGGATCTACGGTTAGAAGATTCTAAGCCACTACAAACATCTACACCGGAGATGAGAATCCAACATATGAACAATAACATTTCTGGCATTTTAATATTGCCTCTAATTTGTATGACGATCACAAAGTAATTATTCATATAAATAGATAAAAAGAAAATATTTTTTATAAGTTCGGACTTATCAAGACAATATACTGGATTTGGTTCAATTTTAAGTTGACCTCAAAGGTCACTTTTTTAACATTAGAGCTACCTAGACCGGGCCCTATCATACGAAAATTCAAACCCATGAAGGAAATCGAACCTACAAGCTGCAGAACAGTAAGCCAGATCTCAAACACTTGAACACATTAAATAGGTTTCTGAAGGAATAGAAAGATCCACTCCATTTTTTGTCGCTCAACGGTCATTTTTTGCACAAAGTCTAATTATACCGGGACTTACGAGTTAATTGCTTGTAGTATTTCGGAATCCACTGTATGTCCAGGGAGGGATTCGAACCCACGAACAATCACGTCAAAAGATAAGAGTTGAAGAAACTGAATGGTTTCTATATGCACAAAAGCATCAATATACCATCGTTATAATTTAATAATTTCAATTTATGAAATTTTGATGGCATAATATTTATTGAAAAAGAAAACTTTAAAGCGAACTCATTAACTAGTTTGAAAACATTAAAATGTGACAGCAAATGACAAAAATGCTTGGCTGTTCACTTAGCAATTGAAATATCTTTCCAGCGGAAATTTATTAAAATTGATTCCAAACCACACCTTTACACCAGAGATTGGAATCGAAGGATTAAATGTCTTTTCCAGGCACAAAACCCCAAAAAGGACATACTGCGCAGAGAAAATTATAAAAAAGAAATATTGGAATCGAACCCACGAATTGTTGAAATGAAGGCCATAATGCTTAATTCGAATTTAGCCAATCTTATCCCCAGGATAAATAAATTTATTCCATAAATTTTTAAATATAAAAAAAATTCTATGAACGCGACTCAAATGTATTATGAAAATGTAAATTATTAAAAAATTTTCTTTGATGCATCTTTTAATAAAATATTGATCAATAATTATGAATTCATAATGGATATTTTTTTTCATGATTATGATAATAAATACAGAGTTCACCTTGAAATATAAAGATTAATGATAATTTACGTTATCACATCGCAGAAATAGAGATAACAAAATAAGTTAGAATCAAGTAAGGAAACTTGATTTGACAAGGTCGGAAAAAACTGCATTGGCACGTGGGAGAGATTTCTTTCGTTAAATGGAGTATCAAACATACAGAAATAGAATAGAAATAGGATTTCACGAAGTTGCCAACACAAAATTTAAAACTTATTTTATTAAATACGAAAATTGCCAAAACGAAATTTAATATTTTATTGAAGTCATGAATGTAAGAAGCAAGTATAAAAAGCGCAGAAATCAACCCACACTATGTTAAAATTTGAAGATAAAGTTCCAACTAGGGAGTATATTCAAAACGCTACTTTAATATTTATTATATTTTATCGTGCTATAAACTTGATAAAAACATTATCAAGTAGTAAAAGCAGTTATTTAATAGCAGATTTAAAAAAGAAAAAGTTTTTTTACTTTCGAATGTTTGAATTTAAGTGTCAGCATTTATTATTCGTTGCCATTTCTCTGAAAAGTCATTTTTTCTTAGATTGTTTAATCGGTAATAGCCGTGTGATAAGGCCTTATCGCTTAAAATGAGGTTAATTTCTTTACTGCTCTTTCAAAACTTTTTTTTTTTCACTACATCTACGCATCTCTTAGGAACATTTTAAGAAGTTTCTTTTTGGACATTAACTTAAATTATTCTGTTATCAGAACCGGACTAGTCGCCAAGAAGTTTGTATAAAGTCGCCATTTTTCTTAAACAAAGTTTCATTTTGCTGGGAGACAGTTTCATTTTGAAATTTTGCTGGAATTTATCAAATATGAAAATTGCAATTATTTTAGCGATTTTTACGACAAATTATTCCAACAAAATAAATTATCGACTATTTAACGATATCGAAAATAGTCTCCATAATGAGAAAGTATCAGGAAAAAAAAGTTAATACAAAAAAATATGTAAAACTTTTAAATCGTGTCTGCTGATTTAAACTAACCCTAAAGTGGATGTTACGATTTATTAATTGCTTGCATAAACGATCAAATATTAATATTTAATGTGCTTTACGTGAAATAAATTTAACTTGACTTAATGATTGATAAGTATTTATTTTTGAATAGCGGTATCAAGAGTGGCAAATCTCCAAGAATATATAAAGTAATCCATCCCACTAAAGATATTGGCCAACATTTTCTTTCCAACTGCTCACTGAAGAGCTCATCCCACTAACAAAACGAGTTTTTGAAGGGCGGTCAAAATTGTATATTCAACATTTTATCGGTGAAAACGATTATTTGTTTAACTTAAGACCTACTATAAGTAAAATAAAGGGACGTACACATGATCTCAACTGTAACGAAAGAAACAACCATTTTATGGTTAAAAATGTATAAAAAAAGTTTAAATCAAAAAGTCAAAATAAATTTATTGCCATAGAAACTTTTACTGAGACCACACTAGGCAATAGATATATTTTCATAAAAAAAATAATAAAAAAAAAATAATAAATAAATTAATTAATTTAAAAAAAAAAACCCTCAGCAAATAAATAAATTATTTTTTCTAAGCCTTCTGAAAGAAAGCCCACATAATTAACAAGTACAATTAATTAATAAACACACTAATAATATTTTTAAGCAAGAATATTTGGAACTAATTTCACATGAATTAGATCCTCAAAATTTAAAATTTAGTTAGCACTTATTTCGAAGATTAAACATTTTGATAATACAGTACATTGTTTTAAGTCAATAATGGATAAAATAAAAAGTAAATTTCTCGGTATATTTCTCGCTAGTCCCTTATTATCTTATTTTTTATGCATTGGATTTTTATTATTATTATTATTATTATTATTATTATTTTATACAAATATTTTATGTTTTACTAGAGAAGTTTTGTATGTATTTTTGGTCTCCCAAAATGTTAGAAGCAAAAATTGGGAGTTATTCCTTTGTAAAAATGAATAAATTGTGGTTCGAACTCGCCCTATTGAACAAATAAAAAGGAAAACTTATTGAAATACTTATTTTATATTTAAAATTTATTTATAATTAATAAAAATATTGCTAATTTTACGATATTCTTTTACAAATGCTCAAAATATGTTCAGTTTAATTAATGTACAAAATCTTATACAAATTCATAAATAAAATATGGACTGAGATAAAATTTCCGGGAGATTTTCTAAACAGGGCTATTAAGTTAAACATGAATAATAAGTATTCAAGCATGAAATAAAATTCATGCGTCACTCATGAGGTCACTCAATGCTTCTCAATTGTGTCTGGAATTAAATGACCTTCAATATAAAAAAAAAATAAATATCGATATTTCTCGGTAGTCCCTTATTTTTTTATACACTGGAAGTTGAAATATTTGAGTCAATTTAACACTAAAACAGACAACTTAGTCAAAACAAATTCAAATAGCCATTTTGTTTTCTTTGAATAATATTTATAGAAATTTAAACTTGGATAAATTCGTTTGCTTGCATTCTTTTTTACGAGTCAGAAATAGAAATGAGTTGGCAAAAAAACTAAAAAAAATTTCATTTACTTTAAAACACAATCAAATACGTTTTCATATCAAGCCATGAAGGATTATTTTAAAACCTTTAGATTTTTAGATCCGATTAAAAAACTGAATGAAATAGTCATTTATATAACTATGAAAATACAATCCTTCTTTCTCGTTATATTTATTAAGGAATAAAAATAAGGCATATTTTGTTTAAACATGAGTCATAAAATGTGTGTGGAATTATTAATATAAATGATACAGTCTAATACTTTATAATTAAGGATTTTAAAAATGTATGTGCTTTATTTGTTGTTTCTATAGTAACCTTTTTTCGAACAAGAATTAATTCGATTGGAACTGATCCTTGAAAAGTGAATTCGAATCATAGCAAACACTTAGGTTACATGTGGAACTCGAACCAGGAATTGTTGAATTCAAATTCCAAAATAAGTTATTCCTTTACCAGCTCGTTTATCAAACTATGGGATCCCATAATGATAGTCCACGATTTTATTTCGGATTGAACAAGAGAATTACAATTTGTCAAATAGTTTATAAAAAAGGGTTTTAATAGTCCAGTACTGTGGAGGTGAAAATTGCCAGTGGGTTAATGGCTCTTTAGTTTTATTTGCATATTTACGTTGTACTAATGCTACACGATGTTATGTCGACGAAGGTCTGCTTTTTTAATATTCGGAAACAAGGTCATTTAACGAAGAATTTTGTTCTAGTACATTAAGTACTCACTTGGCGGCGGTAATTTTTTTATCGGTGTGAAAAGACTAGAAACTGTTTCAAATTGTTGTCGAACAGCTATGTAGAAAGACCCTAAGGCAAAAATTTTAGATACTTTTACCAAAAACTAAGTTTTTTTTTTTTTTTTTTTTTTTTTTTTTTTTTTTTTATAAAAAAATTCCCAGTTACCATCATTATACGAATCAAGATCTTCTTAGTTAAATAAACATAAGTTAATTTTTACGTACTTTTCTTAAGGAATTCGAAGAAGCGTTTTAAGATAACGAGTATAATAGGGCATTACCCGAAAGCAGTGGTAAAAAATTTGAACACCGCAGAATTATCTTCCAAAAAAGATTTTCACAGATGGTAAGGCGAATTCACGTGTTGCCCAGAAAAATCTGGAAAATTTCCAAGCACCTACTCAGACAGACGTGTGCAATAGTAGAGAAAAAATGCGCAACAATCATCACCGGTTACCCAATAGAGGCGAAGTGAAGTTTGTTACTATATGCGATAACTTTTTCCACACAACTTATTCCACAAAGACAGTTTATAATATTCCAAGAAATTAATTAATTAAAACATAAAATTTTAGTACAATAATTTTTTCAAGACTTTGAAAACAAATAAAGTTCTAGTATTTGCAAAATGCATTAAATTTTTTAACTGCCAATTTACAATTTTTAAGATTCCATTAGTAGTGGTTCTAATCGTGGCAGTTTTTTCCCTCTCCCATCTAAGATAAAAAAATAAATATTTTTGCTTTTCTAAAGCTTGGCATTCGTTCTGCAAAATGAGGAAATTAAAAAAATTAATCAAAATAAATTATTCTCCGATTAAACAGCAATATTTATAATTAAAAACTCGGATTTCACGGGATTTAAAAAAAAAGTTTTAAATTTTAATTATAAAATATAGTACATATATAGAAAAAATACTTAATATAAGCAAATGAAACTTTCATTTGCTTTTCTAATAATGCAAACTGAATCTATCGATTAAATTATTTCGTATTCCAAGTTCACAAAAATATATTTTTAATATAAAACGATATAAGAGTTTAATATTTATCCTTAAATTAGAAGATATTTATAAAAATAAATCGTAAAAATATTTTTAATATCAAGTTTGCCGAAAAAATAATGAAGTATATTTAAAATTCACATTAATAATTTAAGCTTCAATATATTAACTTGCTTTTATAAAAAAAATATTTTTTATTAGATTTTTCTATTGATAATATTAATTATAAACTCTAATTAAATTTTTGATCAAGTTTTTCTGAGAACTAAAATTCTATTCATTATTTTGGTTAGTTTATAATAAGACATTAAATTTCTTAAATTACAAATTGGGTAAAATGAATTATTCAAGAATATATCAATTCCATTTATAATAAAATTCCTTAAATTATAATTAAATTATTTTTGTTATACTATTAGTCTTTTATAACATCCAAAGTAGAAATTTTAACGTTCCTTTTTATCATTTTAGAGAATACTGTCAATCAAGAATATAATCTAGATATCTATACCTAAACTAGATATTTATCAAGACACTATAATCTTCATCAGAATAGTTTAATTTTAATATTGTATAATAAATAATTACTCTAAACTTATATATTCTGAATATAAATAAAATATATTATCTATCTATATTCAGAATATCAAAGACTAGCGGATGTTAAATTAGACTTGTATATTCAGAATAGAAAATATACCAACTCTAGAAAAAAATTAAAAAAATATTTTTAACATTATTTATTCAAAATTATCATCTGTGTGTTCTTCCATTTATAAATTCGACATTCTAAAATTAAACGATTAACTTATTTCTTACCTGAGTGTATTTCACTTGAACTTTGGGGTTTGGTTTAAAACTCATTTTTGGACGAAGGGAGAAAATTTTTCTGCTACCAAGAAACGCACGAACTCTGCTCAGAGTAAAGCAATGCTCACTCGGGACTGAATTATATAGCAAGCGATAACAAGCCGGCGGCGCTCTTTGCAGTGAATCTCCCTCCCTTCTTCACCTTTGACCTTGATATTGTATAAAAAAAATAAATAAAAGATATTTTCACTTGAGTTTGGAAGATACCATTTAACATAGAGGGGAAAGAAGAGCTTTTTTATTTTTCAGTTAGAAACACAGTGTGTCGCGATGCGATTTTGACCGCTATTGATTTATAATTATCTGTGGAAAACCGGATTCCAAAGAATTAGAGGAATGTTTCAACTATTGCGTTGAATATTAATATTTCAGAAAAATGATACTTTAACTAAGCCATGAGGAAATAATTTTAAAAAGTGAGCGAATTGCTTAAAATATAAAAATTACTGCTCTAACAGAACATTTAAAGAATAAAAAAGCTTGCATTCTCTATACAAACGTTCTTTTTTTGTGTGTTAATTGCTGAATATTGAAACAAAAAGGCCACGGGACCAACTTCTGATACAATTGAATTATGTTTAGAAATATTTTTTTGTATCTTATAGGATATTTTTTTTTTTGTATTATATATAAGAAAGTACATATAACGAGGCATCTAATATTATGATAAAGAATCTAATTTTTGAGATGAATATCGAAAACTTATACATTTTTTTATATAAGTTTTTGTTAAATTAGTCACAGAGTCTCATAAAGTCAAAAAATTTGTGAAATGGATCGTCTATATTAAACGAAGCCTACATTTTAAAAGAAAGAATCGATTGTGTAAATTCTTTTCTGTTTATTTACATTCAGCTGAATGTAAATAAATAGCCGTCACATTATCTGTCATCTACATGACGGATAATGTGCCGGCCAATGGCAGAGTGGTTAGCATTCCTGACTCATAGGCTGTTAGTCTCGGGTTCGAATCCCGGCTTGGGACGTTTCCTTCCTTTCTCACCCTCTCTGTATTTCTATGTCCTTTCTTCTGAGATGATGGATGAATGTGACCCACCCTATAAACGGGTTTGTGGTGGTGTGACATGGGTAATGCTAATCGCCTCCTTGGTTACTTGACCACCGGGTAACGCCAAATGAGTAGCAGTTTCTGTCCTTGTTGAGCCGAAGGGTTAATCACCCAGTACTAACCTTATGAACACTAACCTTATGAATTATGCATTTTACCTAACGATGCGCCATCTTGTGAGTACTTTTAAGCTATTTTTTCATTTGCTTGAATTATCTCATATATAGTTCATACATAAAATTCAATGATGATATGCTTAGAGATTTTAACAGTAGGATATAGTTTATAGAATAGGCTAAAATTGTAATCTAAACTAAACTCTTTGACACGACAGGCCATCTGAAGGCCAAGCCCGACAATGCCCATATCTGTTTTCTTGACCAAGGACTCTGGAGTGCAAAGTATATGTACCAGTTAGGGGATCAGCCTAACACGAAACTCCCAGTGATTCATTCTGCCTGCTGGATATTCAATTTTATCGACCCACAGAAGGGATGAAAGGCTGAGTCGACCAGACAGAAGATAGAACCTCAGACTTGAATGTTGGGAGCGGGAAGCACTACCACTGCGCCACCGGGCTTTAAAATTGTAACCATTTTAAATTCACGATTTCAAGCACTCAACACCCTGGGTGTGCTTGGTTAATTATTTGCCTCGCACCCACTTTTCGCATACAAGAGTTCATCTGATTTAGAATTCCAACCGCTTGCTGTGGGCCATACCCAATAAAAGAACAGAAGCTATAAGCCATTTGTTAATTAGAAAGCCGTATAGTTATTCATTCTGCTACAAATACAATGCATGCTTGCCTATTCTGGTGAAGAATCCATTGTAAACCGCAAATTACTTTCGAATAATATGTCTTGAGCGAAAATAAATAAATAACTGTAGAAGGCGAAGCTATTGTATTTTTGATTAAAATAAGATTAAAAGTAATGCAATTGGTTTTGGTTGTCTCTCTGCGGTTATTTTTAGTACAGGAATACTCATTTTGTAGACAATCGAACCCACCAACTGTTGAACATAAAGACTCGATGTGATTTAGATACCATCAAAATTCAAAATGGCGGAGGGCTTTATATAATTGGAGTACATTATGAAAATTTCAAACCTAAATATATTTCCTTACATCTTTTGACTGAGTGATTGTAGCAAAAAATATTTTTATGTACGTTCTTTATTTTATTTTATTTCGAAATAGAAACCGTATCTCTTCCTAATTTTGATGTCATATGTCAAACTATTTACTTTGATAATGATAACAATGGTTCAAAGAAAAAAAAAAAAACTTTTTTTTTATAAGTAATCATGTTTCAGAAGACTTTCCGATAAGAAAAATTGATAACGTTGTTTTCAATCTCTTTTGATATTAGTCTTACAGGAAAATTATTTCACGGACACACGAATATTAGTTTTCTTTTTCGCTAACTGTTGCCTTCTAATTTTAATAAAAATTATTATACTTAAAACTGAAACGTCCTAAAAATTTAAAATTGTGATGCTTTTTACTTTTTCACTTATTTCTTTGCTTCATATGCAAGTATTGGGTTGTCCAGAAAGTTCGTGCCGATATTTTAGGACAATTAAAACGCAGCTCATTTAAATATTGATATACATTTATTAAATTATATAGGTACCATTCTGCTCCATAATCTTTCTCCCTCTTTCATGTAGCTTGAGAATTCCGTCCTTCCAGAAACTCTGATTTCTCGGCAAAAAATTTGTCAAAAGGGTTTTGATCTCCACCAAAGAGTCGAAATTTTTCCCATTAAGGAAAATCCTTCCTCCAGAATACTCGCCATAAACAGCGCATATCTTATTTGCATTAACTCGCCATTAACAGCACATATATTATTCCTTGTGTGGCAATTTTGCCCTTTCGGAAAAAGAAAAGCATTAAATGCCTGTAATGCACTTTATTTGCCACCCTATTCTAAAGCGTACAAAACTGATAAAAATGAACGAATCGTAACCAAACTTTTTTCTAAATATGGCAGAAGCTATCTCTTTTAGAATATCTACACAAGTCATTTGTTTTCAACAATTGTGATATATTCAGTCAGATCTCTCCAGCTACCTACCAAAAATCGGTACGAACTTTCCGGACAACCCAAAAGGTTTGTTCTATCTTTCATTTGACACATCGACTAGTCACTTAAATGCAAATATCCATGAAACCGATGAATTCTTTAAAACGTTTAAACAAAAAAAGCAGCACGGGGAAAGATTGTTTTTCTTGAAACTATAAATATACTCACAGCTTAAGCGCAGATAACGAAATATTTAAAACTTCAACGCCATAAGATGGACACTCGACGGAGAACAATTGCTCGATGAATATTCATGTCAATCGTTGATCGAACCATTCTTCGAAACGAGACATTTTTCTTTAGACCTAGGTAAAAAAGATTAAGATTCCGAGTGACATTCATCGATAAATTCTGCCAGTAATTCATCAACTTTTGTTCTAGACCACTGATATTTTGGTTTATTCGAGTCACGTGGGTCTAATTTAAGTATTACCTTATTTATCTTATTTCGCATTATCTTATTTAAAATTGCTTTAAATTTGGCGTGGTATAATGGACAATGTGTGAGTGCTTCCAGTTGTATAATGAAAATATAATTACGTTAAAGTTAATTGTTACAGTTGTGCAAGCAGAATCGCTATAGAGATAATTTAGCGCGGTATAAGATAATATCCCACAACATCACATAAGGGATAAATTCATATCTATTATTTGTTTCACAAATCTCAAATAATGAATCTGTATCTGTCTTTGGAAGCCTACCATTCAGGAATTTTCTATTGGGGAAATTTCTAGTGACGTATTAACCGCAATGAGACAGTCCATAAATACCAGCCGTATAAGGTCTGGGATTATTTAGTTGATAAACCAATCCCAGAATGACTTTCCATAAAGGATTAATGACACCGATATCAAGATGGTTGGCGACATATTGTTACATTGTTAAAATTATGAGCAGAATAATTAGACCTGATCTGCTACTGTAGAAGGCAATCCCTCTTCATTAACACATCAGAGGGATAATGGCTTTATGCCTCTGTAGAACAAGAGCTGATGAGGTCATTGGGCATGGATCTTCCATACACAAATGCGATGATCTTGTAATCCAATATAGATTCGTCATTCTTCCTTGAGCGCTGATTGTCTACTAGCAATTATGATTTGGTTATCACACCACTGCTAAAGACTCCACTGATACAGTGGGGCTAAGGTAGACATTTTAAAAGGTTATGTGAATGCAAGCCCGATTCAGCTAAGTGTCTTGAGATTGAGGAAGGATTCGTGGGGGAATATGGAAGAGACTGTAGCAAGTTGAATAATAGGCAATGAGGACCTAGGTGCAGATCTAACCGGCCATACAAACATCCGATGTTTCCCCTTTCATTTGTGCATTTCGACTTTTGAAGCAAGCGTTGCTGCCACCAACAACCCACAATCGTGTCTTTATAATGTAAGTGACAATATATTACTAAATTTGTTCTCTAGCTTTAAGCAGTTCAACTACGTAATCACGCTCGAGGTTGAGGCTAGCTTGGTTTAAGGCTCTCTTTAGCTCCTTAACGGCATTATTCGTTGTGTCTACAGAAAATCTTCGTTGCATCTCTAGAGCAGTGAGAACCCTAGTAGCAATTCAACGGTGGGCGGTCATTGGGCAAACACCTCAGGATGATGAAAACTCACCGGGCCCTGCGCGGCAATAGTGCATGGAACAGTGCACTATTTGTCACCACTATCGGGGAGCGGCTGCGGTATCATTCCCCAGTGAATTGAAGTGACCGGTGCGATGAGTTAACGGCAAATGGGCCGATGAGTTTCGTTCGGTTCGATGAAAAGGCAGTGAGTGTTGCGATGATACTATGCCATGCAATTTTATATTCTACTCGGATAGCAAACCTGTTGTTTTGCTTTTATACATCAAAAATACACTATCATTTAATAAACTTTTTAACGATAGTGTATTTTTGCTTTATAAGCCTGACAATACTAAGGAAAACCCATTTTATTTATGTTTTTTCATATATAATAATGTTTGTGTAGAAAGACTTAATACTTTAAAAAATTTGGATAGTATATTTAAATGAATATTTTTTCACTCTTGGACACACATTCTAGTATTTTCAATAACTTTTATTGAATGCCACAAAGTTGTCAGATTAAGTATATAATTTCAGTTTTAGAAATTTAATTTTTTGATGATAGGAAAAGTTCAATAAATTTCCCGAGACCATATTCATCATCCCCCCCCCCTATTAGAAAAAATAAAATTTAAATTAGTAGATTAAAAAAAAATTGTTAAGATTTTGCAAACTTTCGCCTGAAATTTAATTGTAGAAGTCTGAAAATTTTTATTGCTTTTATAAGATATATATTATTTTAATAAGTCCTCGTTAAATTCATTTAGAAATTTAATTTTGAAAATGAAGATTAAAATCATAAGTTATTCATTTAACCCTTCTTCCAATATATCACAAAAATATATTATCATAGAACATTTCTTAACTATAGGCTTTGATAGATTTAAAATACAACATTGATTATGTTTTAATTTAGAACAGAGACTTTGATTCTATGGTCTTAGTTGAATTCATTTTTGATATTATTGTTTAATTTTATATAAACAGAAAATTTCACTTAAACATGAATATTCTTGAAATTTTTCAAAAGCAATATTTATAGAGCTATGGGTGATAACAAAATTAGATACAAATTTTTGGAAATAAGAATAAATTTATTATTGTAATAAGATTAAAAATTCAGTTATATTCTCAGATAAATGCATTCCTATTTGTGTGTGTGATTGCACTTTTTATTTTAATATTTGTTAAACTCTCAATTTTAATATTTATAAAGTTAATCACAAAAATAAAATGTTCACAAAAGATAAATGTTTATTATTTTTATTACATATTATACATCAGACATATTATTACAAACACACTTATTAAACTATATTTATTTATACATTGGACTGTACTTTTTCTAAAGCTCTTTTTAAACATTCTGTCCCCATCTCTGTCAGGTGCACACAGCCATTTTTTAATGTATTGCTGTACATCAACATCTGTAATATGGCTATCATGGTGGCAAGTAGAAACTAAAATGAAACAAAAATTGCTTATATAAATAATGTGATATTAAGAAACAAAGTAAGATCAACATTTCAAACATTTTTATAATTGATATTAATATTAAATTTTATGTACAAAACAATTTAAACATTACATGGAAATGTAATGAAAAATAAACAAAGTTAAAATATTATTAAATATAACGTTTAAATTTAGAAAGAAAAGATGTAAAGTTCATTATATACTACAATCATTTTTTTGATCCAATTAAAAAACTTAGCATTTTAAAAATTGCATAAGCAAAGCATAAACAAAAAATAGAAAATATTTATTTTCCCTAACTAAGTAACAAACATGACAAACTCAAAAAAATGTAATTAAAAATTAAAACAGAAAGTTATGAAATATTGTATTCTTATTATTAGTACAATAGTTATGGTTCTGAAATATTTAGATTAAATGCAATTATTATAAATAAATTGTTACATTTGAATTTAATGATGTTTTCATATTGCACTATATTACTTTTAAAATTTCTACAAGCAGTAAAATTTAAAAAGTTTAAATATAAAATACTATCCTGTTATCAAATTTATAACTTTCTGGAAGATGGAAATTTTACAAGTTATCTTCTTCCAGTTATACTGCTTTGACAAATCATTTGTTCTAAATTCCATTAATATTGGTCTAATAACATCACTCAAGCTTGTACCACCTTTATTAGTCAAAATAGTCAGCTGAAAATAATAAACTATTAGAATTATAAACTTCAACATAAGTTTTAGTTCCTCAACCCTACTAACCATGTTCATGCTTATTTACCTATCAACTAAATGTTTTTTATTTCGAAACTGTTTTTTTTATATACATTCAGATTGCTTAAATTACTTTGAAATTTACATTAAGTCAGAGGAAAAATTCCAAGAAAGATGAAACCCAAACCAGGTCTCTGGAATTATTTCTTTTAAATAATTTCTACAATAAAAATTTTAAACATAATTTTTGTTGCAAAAAATATATGAACACATACTTTAATATCCTTTAATTTCAAACATACAATTTTCATATTGTTTACATTTACACTAAAACGGTTTGATTATTTTTTCTTGTATTAATATGTGTAATATATATATTTATATATTATACAAATAATCTATCATAACTTAATGTGTTGCTTTTATTCATGCCTTAATATTTATCATTGACTAACAAGGAAAACAGTGAAACTCGCATTTTCTTCTTGGATATTTACTACATATTTCATTAATTTTTGTTATTTATTTAATATTATATGCACCAGATTTTTAAAATTCTCTTCAAAAAAGTTCAATCTTTAAGTTAAAAAAAATCAACTAAATAAACATTAAAAGACTCCATATTTTCAATAGTTTGTAAAGGCAAAAATTCACACACAGTAAAAGCAACACAACTTTATTTGACTTGGACTTTAATATCTTGGTTATACATTTAATACAAAATTAATATGCAAATTGTACTGGAAATTAAACATGGACTAATTTCAACAATTTAATTACAAATGGGACTTTTAAAATTCTTAATTTTATCACGTAATAAGTCATGAAAATTATTTAATTATAATTAATTACAATTTAATAGTATTTTTAAAGTGAAATGGATATACTCAGCTTCTTGAATTTTAGATACAGAAACATAAGAAAGTGTACTGAGTAATGTTCTAGCTGGCAATTTTGAATGATAAGATTTAAGTACATTTAATATGCCATTTATAACAAGAGTTTAATTATGTTTAAAAAAAACATTTTTAATTTCTCTTTAGGTACAGAATTGCTAAAGATATTTGATTCGTTACATAAAGAGTTAAATATTTTGAAATCTTTAACTGTGGCACTTCATTGTTGATCTGGATCAATGGAGCACAATGCAATAATACATAAAAATTTTCAATACTGGTTTTTAATTACCATATATTATTAATATTATACATATTTATAAACTAAAAACAATAATCAAAATGAAATATCGGCAACTCTAATGTAATAGGGGCTTTACATTTTACCAGTGCAAAATAAATACATGTCTACAAAGAGACAGAATTAAATAAATAGGCATTTTAAAGATATGTACTTGTTATTTATTTAAAAGAATTGATAGTACTTACCAAAATATTCTGTTATAAATACTTGCTAAAAATGATATATTTAATAATAGCTAATTCCAGAGCTCAAATATAGCTAGCAATAGAAAAAGAAATGGTAAGCACAATGCTTTTCAAATATGGTGGCCGCGCATGCGTAGACCTTTTACTTAGTCTACTCATGATTCAATCTCTTTGATAAATACCACGGCTGCCGCTTAGTGACCACTGAATCAACAGCCGATGTCGATGTCGAGCACAATGTGCGGTAGAAAAAACAGTGACCGTTTCATGTATAAAATACCGGGCTCAGACCGATGAGAAAATTTGGTGAAAAGTGAGTTGCCAATGGAACCGGTGAATGGCCAGTGTAATACCAATAAGCCTCTGCTACTAGGGAAAAGACAAACCTTCTGTAACTGTCATTGGTTATGCGACTAGTGCGTCGTGATCGCTGTTCGATACATTAGCTTTAAAAATTCAATACTTGCATACTTTATGTAGATATTTTTATACGAAATTTCAAAAAAGTAAAATTAGTTTTAATAATTTTTTAAAAAATATTTTTTTTTCTGTTGGCAATAATTATCAATTTATTGATAATTAGTATGCGACGTCCGACATCAATTAGAGGATTGTGTAACTCCAAAAGGCGTTGTAAGACATTCGAATATCCACAGCTCATAGTCTTCAAGGAAAAATATTTCATAAATAGAGTGCCATATCCTTGTGTCTAAAGGAAAGAAAACCTAAAATCTTTTAAGTCCCCACCCCGAAAGAAACAGAATTTTCATTGAAAATCCATGACTGTGTGAACACCTGCTAACTGACTTTGTTGCACAATTGACTTTTTTCCAGTATCTCATCATTTTTTGTGCGATAGGTCTCTTAACTTCTAAATTATATTTAGGGGGTGCTGTAAACGGTAATAATCCATGACCAAATTTTTATATTTTTATTACTTTCTAATGACTACCGCAGTAATTCTTAACCCTTTCTTTTTGTATTGGTACACTTTCAACGATTTCAAAATTTGACGCCACACAAAGGAAAAAAAAGTTTGGAAGTTATTTACTTACCTATAATGCACTATGTAAAACTGCTTATAATAATTTTGAATGTAAAATAATATAATATTTACTACAAAAACAGCAGCACGTTTATTGAAGGATTAATTACATAATAATGAGAATACTTGCCACCCAACCTGTTTAGTGGTTAGCGTACCTGACTACAGATGGGTGGGACCTGAGTTCGGGCATGGATGTACTTTCTCTCTCTCTTTCTTATCTTTGTCCTTTCGTTGTGTGTGTGTGAATGGTTGCCTACCCTATAAACGGGTACCTATGGCAGGTGTGTACTGAGGAAGTCGGACTCCACACCAAATATGGTTCAGTTGGAAAAGTGGAGCAGCGCACCCCATATTGCCAGCCCGGCTGGCACACGACAACAGCAACAACAATGAGAATTCTTTTAATGAGAAAATTCAGATTGATGTTTCTGATCATTTCATTTATATTGGGTCGTAAACATGACAATGCTTCTCTCATATCTTCATCTATATTTAACAGTCTCGATCTTTTTTTTTTCATTTTTATTTTGGTTAATACTGTAAATCTGAATTTACACAAATAAGAATTAGAAAATCATAATTTCTAGGTACTGGCAGCATTTGAAATTTCTTCAATTGGAGCAAATACTTAACTCTATGAAAAGAGACAGTAATCGACGATAAAAATAGTTTTTCACTGTAAAAAATAGATTATTTAACAGTAAAAAAAATTTATTTTCTTTTACAAGACGAAGATGGATCTAGGGCTGGATAGGTTTCTAGCCTTTCGGTCATTTACCTTCTATTCCTAAAAGAATAATCTAAGACAACGGTAGTTAAATTGTTATTGCCTAAAAATGAGATTTGCATAAGAAATAGAGAAAAGTGCTCCCAATGAGGCAGTACTTTGCATGGCAAGTAAGATAAGGGGATATGCTTTATTTGCAAGAAGAAATTATTGAGATATCATGTTCAAAATGACAGTGAAGAAAACGACATTAAAAATTAATACAAATATATGAAAGATAAGTAAAGAATCTTGAATAATTATGCATTTACAATAATAAAAGTACTACATGAATAAGTTGTGAAAATAAAAAGACCTTGACTTAAAAATAAAAAAATTTTTACAAGAAAAATATCAAAACATAAAATTGTTAAAAAGACTAAGATATCTTGAGTAATATATTATTTATTTTCTTTTACAGTGTATTTTTTTCCTTGATTTAAGCAAATTTTACTCGTATTGAAAAAAACATTATAATTTTTACTATATACATTTCTAAAATTTGACGGCACACTTTATGAATTCAAGAATACACAAAAGTACAGTTGGCACAGTGTTTGAAAAACAGCAGCTTTCAGCGTCGCAAACTGTAAGAATTAGTCTGCATTTAGTTGAGCAAACTGAATACATTTTTAAAACTAATTTTTTGATACATTTTATTGATGAAGTGTAAGTTGGAAAAATATAAAAAAGAACTGCTGTCATCAGAGCAATTACAAGTTATCTTTGAATACCATCGGATAAAGAGATAAGAAAAAAATATTTTAAGTTCTAAAATTACACGTTCTGCTTGATGATAAGATGAACTTCAGCGATGACAAATGACTCAGCAAAAAGCACTTTATTCGTATCAGACTTTGGAGATAGTGTTTTCAATTTAAATAAGAGAAAGATATTAACATTGTCTTTTCTCATTTTGCTACTGTTATCTTCCGAAGTGCTGATAGAAATAAATCGATGTTCTTGAAAAAAGAAGTCATTTTAATAAGTGCAATCATTCAGAATTCTAAAGATTATCATCAAGCAGGAATATGACAGAAAATCGCTTTTTTGTCAAAATTTGTAGCATGCTGTACGTTTTGGTAAAGTCACGAGATATATTAGGAAAGCTTATAATCTCCGACTGATGTCTAAATAGTCCACAATGTAATACGTCCCAAGAGGTAACATTGTACCATGTCAAGTCATGGATACACGTTTTATGAGAACCTGTACTTTATGCCATGTGCTGTTACAAGGTACACACCTAGATTCTCATGATATCTAATCTCTTGTGCAACTTTTTATTCGATGAACACTTGGGAAGCCTATTCATTTATGTTAGAAGTGTCACCATTCCAAGTTAATCCATCCTAACTTTAATGAAACATGCACGAGATACGATGCAAGGAATTCTTACTCTTTTTTCAACGTAGAATACTTTTAGACTAAAGCATCGGATTTTTAGCCACTTTAATAGCCCCAACTAACAGTCATATTTTTCCAACAGGAAAGTTGCTAGTTCGACCTTTTAAAAACTGATGTTTGATTTGTTAAGAAAAAATGATTTATTTTGTGAAATATTTATTCATTTTTTAGGACTATAAAGGAGCATACATATCCGGTTAAAAATATTGATGAGGAAATTGAATTATGCTTCGTATATTAGTGGGTCCAGTTTACTCGAGCCATGTATTTCAATAGAAAACAGATATCTAGCTTTCGGATGAAAATAGCTATTTAACGATATTTACTAGTTCTTAACCGTATCATTGGTAAGATTCCGCCTGGCTTAATGGTAGGATAGCTTCGGAACATAAAGTCCAGGGTTCGATATTAGCCATTGCTCAACGATGGAAATATTGTTGCGCTTCAGTCTTCTGTATGCAATTTTGTCAGGGTGGGCGTTAGGAGTTTCCTTCCTTGTGACACGTAAATATGGCCCAATATTATGAAAATTTCTCTCGACAGGGAATTTAAGCGGGATATTAAAATGCCTTAAAATGATCATTAGTCACTTCTCCATGCAGTCAAAATATTTATTCATAAATGTCGCTATTTATAAGAATAACAATTTTTAGTTTTTTTTAGCAGTATTTACTTAATTTTATTATTCAAAATGTTTTTTTTTTTTTTTTTTTTTTTTTACTAAGTGTCAACTACGGAGCAATGGAAAAGCTCCTGGAGAAGACATGATTTACCCAGAATCATGGTAGTAATAATTTGGGCAAAACAGTCTTTGATTTGCTGAAAGAAATTTGGGAAAAAGGGGTTAAGCTAAGTGCGAATGGAGCAGTGAAATAATTTGCCCAATTTCAAATAAAAGAAGTATTTTGGAATATAGCAATAATCGTGGAATTTCTCTTTTTTTTTTTTTTTTTTTTTTAATTTGGCAAATCTTGATGGAAATTATAGCCAATGATAGAAATTAAGCTACTGATTATCCAGGAAAAATGTTGTGAAAATAATGTAAATGACAATTGCATCAACTAAGGGAAAGGTGAAGGTTCAACATCAACTATCAAGAGAATTGAATATAGTCTGGATTGAGACATATATTTGTTTAATGTATGCCTGGAGAAAGTGGTGCACAGCACATAATCAAATAGAGGGGGTACAATTTTCAACAGAATGACACAAGTTTTGGCATTTGCAGATGACGTAATTTTGATAGCTAGAAGCAAAAAACACTTGATGGAATTATTTAGTAAATTAGTTAGAGAGGCTGATGTTTTTGGATAATAAATCAATATAGAAAATACTATATATATAGTCTTTTCTAAGACATTGTAAAGAAATCAATATTAATACAGATACTGAACTTATGGCAAATGAAGAAACTAAATTTGGAAGAATTTAAGTAATTGGGTTCAGTTGTCACAGAAAATAATGATATGATGCCAGAAATAAAACAAAGCATTAATGCATGTAATTAGTTTTTTTTTTTTTTTGGATTTTAGAAACTGATAAGGGGATAACACGGAAGACGCTACTATTGGTGCATAAAACTGGGGTCAAACCAGTTTTATGCACCTGTAGTTGCGTGTTTATGTTAGAGTCCATATCTCTATACCATAAATAACAAAACTAATTGTTATTAATGGTATAGAGACATGAACTCTAAAATAAACGCGCCAAAGACAGATCATGATCGCAATATTATTTCGCTGGTGTAGCGAGGCATGTGCCAGCGCAGGTATCAACTTCGTCTCTTGGCATTGGTTCAAAATTACAAGGCGATTGGCTGTGTTACATAGCTTTTCAGGTGGCAGATATAGGCAGGTAGAAACGTATTCCAAATAAAAAATCAGTTTTATTATTTTAACAATTTCTTTAAACTTACTTTTCACGATGTGCACCAAAAAAAAAAAACATATACATAAACTGACTTCTAATAATGATCTATATTCCTTTAAGGACAGAATGGGCTTTTCTCATGCCCGTTTAGTATTGCCGAGAATACAGATAACGCTCATGAAAATTCAACACTCTATGGTGACTTATAGAGCTACAACCAAGTTTCTACCCCGAACCATTACAAAATTTGCTGTTGAAGTAAGAATCAAATTACTGAACTAAAAGAAAGGACTCAAATTATAGTTGCCTGGAATATAAAAAGTTCCTTAGAGTATTTTTGCTAGCTGATTTAATAAGAAAACATGGAGATCTCAGTAAGCAGAAATTGAAAATATTGAGACATCACACTTTTAAATAAAATTCAGTGTTACTATTACACACAAAATTTCATTTTTACACTAGTTCAAGGCGTAAATGTTTTTAAATTATATGATGAGCCACTTTGTACTTGGTAAGAGAGAGATTTTTTCAAACGATAAGCTGCTGGTTTATAATTTGACTAAGTGATATTAATAGTCAACTATCACCAAATGTTTCATGTACAGCGCTCATGCAGTCGAATGATAGAACAGTACTCTTCTGAACGTAAGGTGCTGGATTCGATCACAGCTACTGCTGAACAGCAATAGATGGCTATTCTGTAACCATGCTTGTAAGAATAGTTGCTTGGGAGTTTTGGGATTTCCTCCCTTGCATTTATAAATAAGCCCATTGTTAATAAATATGTCGTCTTAAAAGACAACGTTGTGGCTGTTAAAATCCTTATAGACCACCCATGACATTTCAAAATATTTTATAGATTGCTTAGTAAGAACTTGTTTTCCATTGTAGAAAGACCTGGGTTCCCTTCCAGACACGGATGACCAGGATATTGCATTTCTGAATGCTTATCTGTTGAGGTGGATAGAGTTTTCCAGGTTTTCTTCCTAGATTCATGAGAATGATCTAATATCTATGAGAAACTGAAAATGTGGCAGATGTTTCAAAATACTATACACCTCTGGTTGCTAAGCTGATCATTATGCATGTGCATAATCTAAAAGATTTTCCAGAGTAAACAATAACTCTGCTTTTATTCTGCTGACAAATTTAAAACAAAGAAGAAAAATTTAAGTTACATGAAATTGGTGTTCGAGAGCTGGACAGAAAATTGCAAGAATGTCAAAAAGTTAAATTGAAAACATATTTAGGATTACAAGGATTGTAGTTCAATGCAAGTTTCAACTTTGCAAACCAGGAAAAAATAAATTGGAATTAGTTTCATTATCTTTCTTGCAATATTTCTCTTACTACCAATCCAAGGAAATGTAGCCAAATGTCTTGTAGTTTTTTTCCCAATTTAGATACAAAAGTTACTGAAAATGCTTTTTTTCATGATAAATCAAAAATTAATGTGAATAAGGAAATGAATAGGCTCAAAAATACACATAATTAAAATGTCTAAAGAATCGGTATGAAAAAAAAAAAATTGAAACGAATAAATTAACTTATTATAAATTTTGAGTTTAGGAGACATCATAATTACAGATCAATTTATGAGTCATTCTAAGTGCCCTTTCTGGCACAGCTTGTCCTTTTTGGATCTTGCACCACAAAACCCAACTAAATGCCCTTTCTGAACACTAAGTCTCTAATTTGACAAAGATTAAGAATTTAAATTAGATTCTGAACCACTAAACATGAGCCGTTAAACTGTGAGAGAAGTTCAGAGCATTAACCAGTCAACTGCAAGTTTGGAACAAATAGAACTACTGATTGAGTCACTGATAGAGACGTTATATAACCCTAAAAATATATTTGGAGACTTTTTTTTATAAGAAAGGTCTAAATTTTCAATGCAAGTCAAATATTGTTTTAGAAAACTAATAATACAGGTTTAATGGCTATGAAAGATTAAAAAATAAAAAAATAAATCTATTTAGGTTCTAAAATAAAAATACATGTGATTAAAATACATTATGTACATGATTAGTTTGTCACTTAATGGCTACTTTTTTACATCTAGGGGCTGATTTAACTAAATATTTAAAGTGAATTCCAAACCATTACAAATATCTGTGACAGAAATCAAACCTATAAACTACTGAATTGAAGACTAGATACTGACCAGTCAGCTACTAACTTGGTAGACATGATCAATCGAAGAAGCTTAAATTCAATGGTGTGAATCAGTTTCTATTGATTGCATAATTATCAGAATAGTTGAGTATTCAGATCATGTCAATAAGAAATACTTTTTTTATCCCAGATTTTTTAAATTAAACTTATGTTTTAAATTTATATGGCAAGCAAAACACATTACAAGTTTAAAAAGAGTTGGTAAAACCGAGGTGTGAATTTAAATTTATGAAAAATTACGCAAATTATTTGTTTCATAAAATGCCATTTTAAATGATTTCTAATTCAAGTATTATATTTTTTATATAAAAGCATTAAATACAATATAAAAAATTGTTTTAGGAAGTCATGAGCACTACATGTTATGAAATAGTGAAAAATAATCATTCCGTTTGTAGTGAAGGAAAGCAAAAGAATGCTTTTCTTTCATATCTGAACTGAATCTGGCATAAACTGACTTCCTGTTAAATAAAAAAGGAAACAAACTTTTTTTTAACTCAGTTTGCACTAATATTCTCGATAACTTCAAACAAAACGCTATAGCTATTACTTTTCAATACAAATAAGGCTAGGCATTTAAGTTATATAAGATATTTGCTGACAATTCAGACTTGTCAACAAATATTTGTTATTATAATAACAAATTTTATGATAAATAATGAATAGTAATTACCTTGTTATGTAATATACAATACATTTTAAAGATATACATGTTGCATTTTCTAGACATACTGATTGAAGATATTTCACAATTTGTTAATAGATGCTTTTAAATTAAGAGTAATTTATAAAAGTAATATTTTAAATTCTGACCAATAGTTTAACTGAAAAACATATATTGCTGATTAGTTGAAAATAATTGTTTAAAAAAAATCTATAGTAAAAAATAAAAGGATTAATAATTAAGAAAAATAGACAACATAAGCATTCCCTAAAATTCAAATACATGAACAAGATATAAAATTAAAATATAATTAAAAAACATTTTATAGCATAGAATCTTCACAAGAAATCTATTATATACTGACAACCTCAACTTATGTATGTTTCAGATATTTTATTAATATTTAATTCTTGGATTAGAAAGTATTTACGATGACATTAATTTAACAGGAAAGAAATTGCATATTGCTTTCATATTAAAACAATTTGAATCCTAAATAATGAAAAAGTAGTGATAAATATAGCATTTTTGTATTTCAAGAAATGAGGAATGTTGATCAATGTAGTATTTCTTTAATTAAAATATTAAAGTATACATGTTAATCAAGTGTAATACTTCTAGTTATCTCTAATGCAGCATATAAAATGAAGTTTCTTATACAGTAAAAATTACTTTTCATTGTAAAAATAAAGTTTAATAACAGTTAATGTAGTTTATTACCCTTTTCAATTATCAGTAGTACATAAAAGAAAAAGCAATAACTTCTTATAGATTCCTCTTTTATATAATAACTTTTATTGCTAATTTAATATTAATTAATTAATTCACCTCATTAAAACTAACATAATTAAAAATGAGATTAGGAAGTAAAAAAAATATCACTACATAATACTATAAGTACTGCATATACATAATTCTATAAGTAAATATTTCAAACTAACAAAAGCAATAAAATTCGTGAAAGTTAAATAATTGTGTATCTTAAAATGAAAAATTATATTCAATTACACATCACATAATAAAATATAATCATTAATCAGCAATAAAGTAATCAATGCTAAAGAACAGGGGTCGGAGTACAGAATTTTTTTTTTCAGGACACTATTTTCAAGAAATATCAGGACATTTTTCAGGACATATTTCAATAATTAAAGAAAACCAATGTTACTTTTAGTAAAGTTCCCAACGTTCTATTTTGAATTGGTAATCCGATAATGGTAAATCAGAGTGCATAGGTTCGGGTGAAATAATTGCGAAGAAAATTACAGATGCTAATTTTAATTTATTTTTCTAGAGCATCACAACACAAAACAAGCATTTGAAATCAATCACATGGCTTGAGAAGCCGATAGATATATTTTTGAGACTGGCGTCTCTTACACACATAATTAACTAATGAAGCTAGCTAAAGTAGCCCAAACAATTAACTATTCGTAAATAATGAGACTGGTGTCTCCAATAATATATCCCTTATATAAGATGGCTTAAGAAGCCTAAACAAATAGATTATTATGAGACTGACGTCTCCAAATCAATGTTTTGGGTGTCCCGATGGCTTAGGACACCCAAAACAGAAGTTGCAAGTTCCAGAGACATGTACACTCTGTTTCATACCCCTCTCTGTAATCATTCCGCCAACCTTTTCTTTTGGTCTCGAAGAGGAGGGGAGGAAGGTGTGGCCGGATGTTGTGTCTAAGTGCTTTCGATTCTCACACATTTACATATTAATTTCTGTTTTATGCATAAAACACATTTTAGAAAGGAATAAACTATTTAATAAATTCTGAGTTTTTTAATTTTTAATACAACAATATGAAAAATAATACAGAAATTTAAACTTTTAATACTGAACATTTTCTGAAAATTAATAAGTTACATAAATGCTTTAAATTAACAGTTAATTTATGTATAGTTGAATAATGTTCATTTTGAACTGGATGCATTAGCATTTAATTCCAATAACTTAATACTGCACTTTTTTAATTTATCATTCACAGATGCAATCTCTGCATTAGCAACAGACAGCATCATTTGTCCAACTTTCACATCACTCATATTATCATCACTGATAGCACATGCTATTTTTTTAGTTGCATCATCCAAAAGTTTTTGAGCTACACACTGATTATCAAGCAAATTTTTCTTTTCTTCCTCAAGTTCATTAATTTTTTCTAATATGTGCGATTGTTTAAACTTTTTTTCACTAGTAGCTTCTACAGCTTCCTCGTCCTTTCTTTTCTTCTCTAATTCTGTTACATCTTTTGACTTTTCCATATATGATGCATATTCTGCATGAGATTTCTGAATATAATGCATCATTTCTTTGGTATATGGAATGGAGGAAACAGAATTGCCATGCATTCGAATAACATCATGACAAATCCGTAAACTTTGAATGGTTAATTCCGATAAAGAAGCTCTTTCCTTTGTCACAACATAATTGTTAGTTGAAAACCCTCTTTCTGGTTGGGAATTTACATTCAATAACGACAAACATGCTTTAACCACTCTAGAAAGAGTAGGATATTTTATATAACCACCAGCATCTTTTATATTGAAAACCGCATTCCAATATTTACAGATATTTTGAAAACTGCATTCCAATATTTACAGATATTTTGATGTTATCATAATCATTCTTAATCAAAGTCACATCTTCACACATGTAAAGAATCCACTCTTCATTCATCTTATCAAAATCTGAAGAAGTTTTATTCACATGAGGAATATGTTGAATTAATCTGCTACATGAACTCCTAGACTCTTCCTTTTTTTCTATTATAAGGAGACAAACACTGGAGATCTTTGAGTAAAGGATTTGTTATAGGAAGTTTTTGAAGCAAATGCTTTGAAGTTGCCATGTAGCAGCTTCTAATACTTTGTAGAAATGTTGTTTTATCAGTAAGTTCTTCCAGCATTGCTTTTGCACCATGACCTACTTCAATATTGTTTAAATTTAACCAATTTTTTCCTGAATCAACATTAATTTGTAGCAACTTTACTCCATTTTTTTCACTGATTTCTTCTGGGTTTAAAAATTTAAACATAATACTGCGAACAAGTTCATTTAACTTACTGTACATCACATGTACTAAAGGTTCGACTTTTTGCATTAGAAGTAAATAAGGTTCAAAAGTTTTACAAAAAAATGAAACAAAATTCAGATATGCCAGAGTCTTAGGGTCTTTCAAATGTTTTATAATCCGAAGATATCTATCAGAAAGAGGAGATTTCGACTCTTTAGGTATTTTAACAATGAAATATTCCTTTAGAACATCATATTGCTCAACAATTCTCTCACAAACTGAGCCCAAAGTTAACCAACGGCTCTCAACATGACGAAGGAAACTATGTCTAGCTAAAGTTTCTTCCAGTATTTCTAACTGTAAGGAATGATAATCTTCCCTTCTTTCGGGAGATAGCTTGAAAAATTGATGAATATCTATAGCAAATCCATCAATATTACAATCAATTTTATCAATACCCTTACGCAGTGCTCCATGGATTATGTGTAAGCAACATGTACCCAAATCAATTAGTACTGGTAAACTTTGCTTACTCAGTTCACTATTTATTTGCTTTAAAACAGCTAAATTAACTCTTGGTCCATCCATTGACAACTGCATTAATTTTTCTAAATTCAAACCATTATTTTGAATAAAACTTAATAAAATTTTTACAATTTTATTGGCTTCAGCATGCCCTAAAAATGTGATTCGAGGTAACAAATGACATTTTTACCTTGTTTATCAGACCAATATGAGATGTAAATATCCAACTGTTTCTTTATTTGTTTTGTAGTAGTTTCATCGAAAAGTAAAACAAAATATGAAGTGCCGATATCCCGAAACAAAAGAGTTTTGAAATACGGACCTAATTCAAAATTAATCATATACCTTACTTTTTTGTCAGATAATTTGAGATTTTTTGCTATGGAGGAATCAAAAATTTCTCCGTAAATGTTAGCTAAATCATTCATAGATGAAAAAGAATAATTATTTTTTATTGCCACTAAAACTAAAATGGTTTCAGCTTTAATGGTTTTCTCTGATGTCGTTTTGGGGAGCCATGATTTGTTATTCACTACTACAGTCGATGTCGAGGATTCAGATGAAGTTGATGACTTGATAGTAAATAGTGTTTGATTCTTGTAACAGTTCACAGCTTTTTTGTGTTTTAATCCATCTGCATGCGCAAGCACTTGTCTAAAACCCATATTTGAAACACTGAATCTGCTTTTGCATACGAAGCCCTCCACAGAATGAACATCGTCAACACTTCGGCACCATGTCTTGATTAGGCATTTATTCCCATCTTCCAGTTCCAACCATTTGTCGGAAAATTTCGTTATCCTTGGCATTTTTAAAAAAAAAAATGTTTTCAAAAAAGAAAATTCTGAGCTTGCTAATAAAAATTTTTCAAAACACTCATCAAAATCTTCCAAAACAGCGCGATAAGCATTTCAAGCATGCGCATAAACGTAGGCCAATAATTCTCACAATTTCGATATCATTGTAAATAGTTGTGCACTACTAAAATCAGAATCTTTGTCTGTAAAGGCACCAAATAGAATTTAATGGTAAACCCAAACCTAAATTTTTTTGACTTCAGACATGCGTGAGCAATGGCTGAAAACGAGGCGCAGACGAATGTATGGCAACCCTATTTCCGGTTTGAAAGAGAACAAAAAAGGGGGAAATTTTTCTCTTTCTTTTTGCATAGAAAGCAGTTGAAAGAAAAAATATATTCCACTGAAAGAAAAATTTACAACTGAAAAATATAAAATTATTAATTGAAATTAAACTTTCAAAGGAATGTAATAAAAAATTAAGGAATTCCAGGATTTATTTTGAAAAATAAGGACATTTCAGGACGTTTTTTAAAAAATCAGGAATTTCAGGAATATTAGGACAACTCCGAGCCCTGTAAAGAATCTTAATTTGTAATATATTTTACTTTTTCATTTTGTATAATTTAGTTTGATTTATTTGGCTCTTAGCTGTGACTTTTTGCACACAGCCAATTTGAATGAGACTTTTAGTGTAAAGTGGATTCTGAAATCACTGCAAACATTCATATCTGAGGTGTGATTCAAATCAAAATTGATATAATTTGGAATTTTTTAATATGAGTAGTTACCTTTAAGATCTGTTTCATTATTAATTGCTTGTTCTTAGAATCATTGTAATACAACAAATAAATGCAATGCAAAGTTTGTTTTAGTGTGTTATTTACATATATAAATATACAAATACATTTCTGTAAAAATAATGGAATTGTATACAAAACACAAGCTGTAAATATTATACAATTAACAAAATCCTCTGAGATTTTCTTTGGTTTAGTTTCATGACAGAAATAAAATAGTGAAAGCCATTGCTATACAGCATACACTGACATATGGACTTTTTCGTTCACCTATAAAAGAAAGGTGTTCATTATTTATTCAACATTTACATAAAAAATGTTTATGGTATAAAATAAATTTTTTTTATTATGTTTGGTCTAAATATTCTTAATTAAGTTAATTTGTTCATTTGTCATTAGATGATTTTTTTTTTTTTTTTTTTTTTTTTTTTTGCACAATAACTAATTTGACTGGAGCCTACAATTTAAAACAGATTCAAATGAATGAAATAAACAACCAGAAAATCCCCGGTTTCAGTAGCAATCACACTGGAACAGTTGAATTGAATGACAAAAATTAACTATTAAGATGCCAGATTAGCCAGAATCTTTCTGGAGGAAAGGGACAAGCATTCTAAAATAAGTTAAATCCTTAACTCAGATGCAAAATAAACTATTAACGGCTTCCTTAATTTATTATTTCAAAAACTTAGAGATAAATAGATTTGGCTTAATATTAACTAAATAAAACTGAGTAACAATTTTTTATAAAAAGGACTGTAAATATATTACTAAGAATCAAAAGATACTTAATAATAAGTGAAAACACTTGTAAAAGAAAGGCAATTACAAAATATACTTATATAGACAAAAAATGTAAGAATGCTTTTCAATTTCATGGTACTTTCATGCATCTAGTCATGGTTTGGCTTGTTTGCTCAATAATTTTTTGTATGTAAAAATTAAATCAGGATCTGCAATTTGAATATGTTACAAAATGAATAATAAATATTCTTGTTTAACTTAAGATATCTGCATTTTTCATTTCAATAGTTATTTTATCGATTCCAGTAAATACATTTTGTTAATGTAAATAGATTTAAGCTTAATCATTCATATCTTATTTGATAAATTTCATATAGTATCCTATTTGCAAAATTAGTTACACTGACAAGTTCTAGTCATTTAAATTATATCTTCTAGTTTTTTTGCTCATAATTTTGGCTACCCAAAGTTTTACAAATAGAAATATTTGATCCCATAAACCTAAAATGATATACAAAAATAGGAAACGAATGATATAAAACAAAATGGATGATTTGTTTGGTTGTTTTGCTCAACAGTTATTTTTTGTCCATTATTTACAATTTAAAGTGGATACTGAACCACTACAAGCATCTAAGCTTGAGCAGATAATCAAACAAACTGTTGAGCTGAGGGCCAGAGCACTGACTGTCTTGCTGCCAGCTTGGCTTACACTCTGATGTGACAGAGTGGATATAAAAGTTAAAATATTCTTTGAAACATTTGGAATGATATGAATTGATTGACTGAGTATGTGATTAATGTGTGGAGTAATGTATTTCTGAAACCCAAACAATAATAAAATGAGTTTTTCCTGATTTTACTGCTGCAAAACAGTTTCTGCTGTCAATACACTTTACTATAATGGAGATAAACTGTTTGAAAGACAGCCTAGATGATATAAATTACTGGTAACTTCTTCATAGATAACATCTCAGTAAATATGGAGAATAACTCTTGGAAAATTTCATAATCAGTAAAAAATATAAGATATATGGGGACAGAAAAATATAAGATATAAGGAGAAATATAATTTCTCAGCCAGAATGCATTACCATATTAAATTTTTTATGAAAGAAAGTAAGTGAAATTTGTATGATCAATGCATTATATGAATGTGATATGCAATATTTATTTATATAAATGCAAACAAACATATATTACAAATTGTAAAAAGTTAGTGATAAATTAATAATTATAAAATTGAAAAGTTATTGCATTCATTACTATAACCAAATTCAAGGAAATATTATGCAACCCTCCCATAGAAAATGTAATTTCAGCAAATATTCAAATATTGCTTGTTTGCTATTTAGTACATTTATATATATATATATTTAAACTAAAAGCACTAATTTTAAAAACTTAAAATTATTCAATACATTAAACAAGATTTTAAAATTGTTAAAAAATTGTGACTTATCATAAACTGCCATAATTTTAAATTGGAAGTCATGAAATATTTTAGTGCTTGCAAATTACACTAGATGCCCAAATACTTTGATTAAAATATTGGTACTTATAAATAAATGTTATGAGAGATTAATTTTCTTAATTTATTTTAATCAATTCTTTATTTACATATAGGTATAAGAATTACTTCATAAGCATTTAGTGATGGTTTTATTACTAGCATTTCTTTATATATGAAGTTGTAATAAGTAAGTAAATTCAGATTTAAAATTTGATGTATGAAATGTTTTTTTGGTAGTGCGTGAACATAATAAAAACTGAAACTCTGATTTATTTGGTTATTTTTTGACTAAATTTATTTTGATATTATCAAGAAAATTTAACAAAGACAAACATTTTCAGAAGTTGTCAAATAAAAATGTAATGAAAATATATAAAATAATTGTCAACATACAGTTCTTCATAACAGTAATTAAATTATTTCCTAATCTTTACAAAATGATAAAAGTAATGGCTATTTAAAAGAAAATGAGTAGTCTTTCAGACAAAGGGTGGATTCTGAGTAATTAATAGCAAAATTTAGGAAAAACATTAAATACTAAATTTACATTTTTATAAAAAACAGTGAATCATAGTTAGGACTAAATTAATAAAAAGGAATGGAACAGGAAAGTACAATCTAAGTTTTCAGAGATTACAGATATTCTACTGGCTTACAATTGTGATGGTCACTTTTTTAACAGAAATTTAAATTTATTTTATCAGGAATTTCAAATGGAGTATGAACATCTAAGTCTGAAGGGGGGAATTGTACCAAAACTTTTGGACTAAAGGTGAGAAATAACTATTCATCTACCAGTTTGATCCATGCATAATTGATTGAAAAAAAAAAAAAAGACACATGCATAAAAATTTAGCACAGTAAACACTCTGAAAAATCCCACAAGACAGGAGTTGAATCTGCAAATTTTTAATTGAAAATCAGAGTTATTAACAGGTGCCAAGTTTGATTTGGTATGTTAGTTGCTATATGGTAATTTTTTTGCACATAAGGGTTTACAGCTTAAAGTGGGTTCAAAGCCACAAATTGCCAAACCGAAACCCAGAGTGCTAATTGCTCAGATATTAGGTTCACAGCTGTCAGATTGACACTCAATATATATATATAATTATAGAATGACTAGGGCCATTAAAGTTCATTTTTCAAATTAATGCACATAAATTATGTAAATCTTAAAACGCAGAATTTTAATCATAAAAATATATACTTTAAAAAATTCTAAAATAATAAATAATAATTACCAATTCGGGCACACTTCCAGAATGTACCAAGAAAACTAAATAAAATAAAATTCAATTTATAAATAAATGTTTATTACAAATATTTCATTTTAATTAAAATAATATACAATATATAACATACATTTATTTAAAGAAAAGACTTAATAAATGGTAAAAATTTCATAAATATTTTAAATTTTGTAAAAATACAATAAAAAATTATTAGCCATAGCATAATATTAAAATTCGTATACCTGCTCTGTATAAACTTAACATATTTTACATTACACATTTTGAAAAATATGATAAAACTACAATTTAAAATAAATTTAGTCAAAATCTTTCTTAATATTTATTTAAACATTTTCATTTATCAAGTATGCAGAGCATTTGAATAAATTATTTTTCTAATATAAAGAATATATGTATTTAAATATTCATTTACAATGAATAAAAAGTAAAATTTTTTTAGAAGAATAAATTTAAAGAAATATATAGTCATTAAAAGCTTATTTTAAAGCAATATTAGGCATCATTTTTGTAAATTTGTTTAGTATAAAAATGTTATTTCCAAAGAAAAATTTTTGTTCTAGTGTTATAATTTAAAACAACAGAACTTCTACCATAATATGACAATTCATCTATAATATGCTTAGTGGATTTCGGAATAAATTAACATTAAACTTTTCTTAAATCCTATCAGTAACTTTTCTTCAACACTATAAAATGATTTGAATAACTTTCAAAATCGAACTGAAATTTAATTACTGATAAAAATGAACATGAACAAACATAATATTTATATTCCTTTTAAAAGAATAAAATTTTCTAAATGCAGTAAAATTAACATGCATCTTAAATATGATAGCACAAGACTGATTATAAAATCTTACAAGAGTTTTTTTTTTTTTTTTTATTTTTCTTTTTACATTTTTTATTTAAATGTTAAAAAATTTTAAAATATATTTCCAATCTAACAAATTCAAATATTGGATACAAAGAGAATATGAAAAAGAATACCCAGGACTTTTAGAAGTTTTTACTTCATGTGTTTAATTCTTTAAAAACCTTATCAAATGTTTAGAAATGAATTTTGAGAACCACAAAGTTAGCTTCAACTTTAATTGCTTTAAGGTCTATTTGTTTGGTCATAAAAATTAATTTTACAAATGAATAATTTCTTTATTTTATTTTTCACAATATTCCAAGTGTACTTTGGGATTATTCAATCGACCTATCAACGGCAAACACTTTGGTGCTAGGTTTTCCATGAAAAAAAAAAAAAAAATTCCAAAATGAACATTGTAAACACAATAAATTTATCAAACAATAATATAATAATAAACAAATAACAAAGTAATAATAACCATGTATATTATTATATAAATCAAAAGTTGATGAGATAACGCCGAAGTACAACTCCAAAATTCCTCCATTAATGCTACTTTTTCCTTATACAAAATGGTTTCAGAAATAATAATCAGAATACTTTATAAAAAAAAAAGCAAGCCACATACTACTATATTTGTAACTATGGTTACCTAGATATGATAGAAATTTTTTTGTCTGAAAACATTAGTTGACTAATTTTTTTAGATTGTAAAATAAACTTTTTATTAGTTTTCTTAACTATTTTGTGTATGTACTAATAACAATTTTAAACTTTTCATATACAGCTTTCGTATACTTTTCTTTATCCAATAATATCTTTAATCGAAAAGTTTTATCTTTTAGCAGAATTAATTTGTTTGTCATTTTGTCAGTTTCTAGTTTGTTTGGGTTGGGTTTTGTGGCACAAGGTCCAAAAAGGACAAGCTGCGCCAAATTTTGTCAGTTTCTAACAACTTCTGTCATTTGTTTGACTTTTCATCATACACCATTATATTATATATATGTATTATGTTATATTTCGGCACTGGTAAACAAAATTTCAAAAAACACTTAGTTTAAGTTCCTGTTAAGAATGAACAGATTTGAGATTTTCATTCACTGATAAACACATATAGTTATTTCTTCTTACCATCATGATAAATAGATTGAATAATGCTCCATCTTGGAACTTAAATCTTTAAAAACCTTATATTAGACTATAATATATTTCAAAGGGGAAAATGAACTTAAGTATTGTATAGTTAAAAATAACATTCAATCTTTGACTGAGACTAGAGGAAGTATTACGATATGAAAATTTATCACTAAACAATTTCGTTGTTTACCAAGATGTAATAAAAATTCAATAATATCCATATAAAATGAAAAATTTATTACAACAGAAATCAATTTTTTATACCAAAATATTTTAAAAGTAGCTTACAATGTTTATTTTCATATTATCATTTGAAGTTGCTCTTCATTTACAACTTTTTTAATTATAAATCTTAATTTATAATATTATTCATATTTTTATTATTAATAGTATTCATTGACATATTAGACTTTATAAATATTTTTAAAGCAATAGGTATTTCTTTGGCATCTCTTTTCTTACTGCAAGCAAAATTACATTAAAAGGATTTGTTTGGATCCTAGCAAAACCCACACCCTTGGGACGAATAATTCTGCCAGTCTGTGTAATCATACTTTGATACACTAGTAACTGCTATTGGTAATCAGTACTATTGGTACTTAGTGTGTGTGATACTAGATATGATAATTATTTCGGGAATTTTTATTTCGTCATTTTGTTCTGCCTTGACACGTTTTTTTTCCCAGTTTGTCACCAAGGGTATGGGCTCTCCTAAGATATAACCAAGGGATTTTAAGATATATGAACTTATCATTAGAAGGTTAATACTACATTTATATTAGTTTATATAATGATGGATGTGGTTAATGAATTATTTAAACATTAGTTGTATTTCGGAACTGGGAAAACGAAAAAAATTAAAAAAAACTTTTAATAATGTAATTAAATGTTAGTAAAATTTTATGCATTCATTATAATAAGTAATACGTAAGATAAAATTAATATTTTTCAATACTTATGTATTAAATGCAAATAAACAATGTTGCAAACTTACATCTAGTATAAATACTTGAATAAAAAGTAATTATTCCACAATTAGTAATGTATATACATCACAGACTTACCCTTGTTTATTGCGATCCAATAAACTGGGAGCTAGAGATCTGACATACGCACACGTGCAAATAAGCAGCAATACAACAGTCAGTAAGCTTTGAAAATTAAAAAGAGCCGACTGAAAATATAAAATATATTAACATTACTAACTACATATTATTAGTGAAGAAACGATATCATTAGCTTCATTTTGAATAATTTTATCGCTTAGACCTGCATGTGAAAGCACATATACATAAGTAAGATACGGATAAAAAAAGCTAAAGCCATAGTAAAAAGTAATTAATTGAAAATTAAACTATAAAGCAGATACTGTACCATTATAATTCATGCAAAACACTTATTTCAAGAAACAGAAACAAAACCGAGTTGGCGGTTTAAATACGAATGCAGTGATGAATTTAATAAATAAAAAATAATAAAGTTTATATTTAGACTCTTCAAACAACGAAAATTCAACAGATATAAAGAAATGTTTTGTATGATATATAAAATTTAATGATAACATTCAAAAGTATTTAAGTGAAATTTATAAACAGTACGAAATTATTTTTTAATAAACTGTGATATAGAAGATGAATGAAATCGTGACCGTGCTTGCGGTAAATTCATAGAGAGAGGCGTGGTGAGGGAATGTTTATTTTTGTAAAGCTGTCGATAAGGTTTCACTTGAACATGTAAATCGATTCAAAAACGAGAACTATTTCTTTAAAAATAATTTCAACTAAAAAAAATTAATATAATTTAATAACAATTTCTTTAAATTGGTACCCATCGGAAAACAATTCTATTGAATCGTGGGAATCTGAGAAATGAATACTGTTTTTAAAAAATGGGGAAATAAGTTTGTGGTAACGAAAGTCCAGCAGTTATTGAGACAATCAATAAATTATAAATCATATCAGTTAACGAAATGCCGTTATGTGTATTGTGTTAGAGATACTACTCCATTAATAAATAGTAATTATTTAAAATTTGTTTCTGCGTTTATAAATTTATATGATCGCAAAGCGATCCGTTTGTTTAGTGTATCTAGAAACCGTTGTTGGAAATGTAACGCTGTTGTTGCTGATCGTGATCTTGTGTGTATGGCTTGTGGAACCGTTCAGGAGCCCAAACAAAATCTTAATTATTTTGAGATTTTTAAAGAGACTCCTCAGTTCGATATAGATACTAGAAATTTGAACATAAAATTTAGGAGGTTACAAACGCTTTTGCACCCAGATAAATTCGCTACTAGGTCTGATGTAAGTCAAAACAAACATTTATTAATATTTTTTTATTTTTATATTAAAAATCGTTTTAGTTTAAAGTGTTCGCTTAGAAAATTGTTTTTGAATCATTTTATTTGTCACGAAGCTTTCTTAAGGCAAAATTAATAAAATATTTTGCAAAAAAATTGCAGACTAATGTTTCCTTCAATATTTTTTTTTTTAAATTCAAGATTGTTTTTTGCTTAATAAATACACATTTAATAGTAACTCTTCATACTAAACAGCAAAGTTATGTTTAAAATAGCCGCAAAATAAATAAGACTCTAAACATGTTCATTTTTTACTTTTAATTATAGAAATTGAAAAATTTATTTTTATAATTATTATCTTTCTTCAGTTTAAATATTGTACAAAAAAGTTGAAAATTTATTTATTAAAACGAAAGGAGGATATGTATTTTTTTAAAAAAAATATGATTTGTATTTTAATATGTTAAAGTTATCACAAAATAAAACAAAATCATCAAAAGTCAATTGTGCTGATCCTCCTATTTCTTGTTTGATATATTTTGTGAATAACAACTAATATCTGAGTTTTAAAGTCAGTTAAATAGCTCAGAAGCCATTTAGTCATTTTTAATTCAATAATCATTAAAAGAAAGTAATTAAATAGTTGGAAAACATTGTTCTTCATCGGTGTCAAAATTTGCTTCAGCATTTCTGTCTTAAATCAAACTCTCTTTTAATAGTAAATGTTCTGATAAGTTTAAGGAAGTAGTTGGAGTAATTTAAATACATTCATTGAAAATATAAATGTAACTGGGAAAAGAATTTGTTTATTTTTTTGGATCCTGTAAAAAACAAAATGAATTAATTAGACTAAAAAGAGTATGAAATATTGTAAAATGACTGGCTGATAGTCCTAATTTTTAATAAATGAGGAACATTAGGTTTTTCTTTCATAATTACTTTTCTTTTTAGTTATTGTTATTAATTTCAAATTTGATTGTGGGGCCAGTATGTAATAAGAGGTTAAAAATAATTTAAAGCTGTATGTATTCCAATTGCTTGATCTTAACAATATGGAAAAATATAATTACAAATTAAACATTAGTTCAGATTACTTATATTATGTTATGAAATAAAGAAAAAATTTAAAATTTTATAAATATTAAAGGAATTCTACCAGTACCTAATAAACTGCATTTCTAAAGTTCTGTATTCTCCATTAGTATGTAATTCTATTGTAGATGAGAATTTTATTTTGATCATATTTACTACATATATATGTAATCATTAAAAAATTTTAATTATTCCTTTTTAAAATTTTTTAGTTAATTCTTTCTTTGGGAAAGAAATCTTTAAGTAAATGAAAACTAAAAAATATATTTGAATCATGATATTAATTTCTGGAAATATTTAGAACATCATTTTGCTTAAGAAATGAGAAAATATATAGTATAAATAAAACTGTTTTTATAAAAACAAATTTTTAAAAAAGAAAAGGGATGGTTAGTGTTAAAAATTATTTCAAAATTTGCTTAAAAGAATTTAAAGTAAATGTGAGTTAAGAATATTGAAGTCCAGTCATATAGTGGCTGCTCTTTCCGCCACCAAGGCTCAGACTTGGCCACAAGGCAAGGCAATTTGATTTTTTGATTGGGCAAGATCCTCTGACTCAGCCTTTCATCCCTTAAAAAGGTCGATAAAATTGAATACCAAGCATGTTTGGGAACTAAATACTGGGGGTTTTGCATTAGACTAATCATATTACTTTGACATATGCTTCGCACCACAGGCCTTCAGTCAAGAAAACAAATATGTGCCCTGTTGGCCTTTTTTGGTCCATGGGCGCTGTCATGCAACCGAGTTTAGATTAGGTTAAGTAAGGTTATTATGGCAATCCAAGAAATGCCAAATTGTTAATTGTGGTAATGTCTATAAATAAAACTATTTTTCTGGGAATAATTCCCAAATGTTCCAAACTTTTGGAAAAAGTTTACTTAAATTCTATACTTCAAGAAGCAGTTGAATCCAATCAATAATACAAAAAATTTTGTGAAACTAACCAAAGCCTTTCTATGTATAATTATAATAAATAATTAGGAATGAAATTTGATTATGCTAACATTGATGTAAGTATAAAATGTAACTAATATAAACACACATTTATTTTAAGTGTTTATATTCATCATTTTATTAAACAATTGGATATTATTGATGCTTGTTATATATGGCAATAAAAAATATTCTGTAAATAAATGTATTTTGCCTATTATTTAAAGTAAAACAGCAAATACAGTGAATTTATTATTACATGCTGTTGATTCGGACAAGTAAGTTAATGCAAAAAATATATTTCATGTAGTTTATATATTTAAATATAAATATTTTAATAAGATTTAATGTTAATTTTTTATCCTTATTGATTTTCATGGCTCTTGTTTTGAAAATGGCATCATCAAAATTATTATGTTGTTTTTTACTATTTATAACAATTGACTCTTACCATTGTTTTTCTATCATTAATATGATGGTCCGAAGAATATCATTAACCATATGTCTAAAATTTCTATTGCCACTAGAAAATTTTTTACCAATTGCAACATTGTATTACTAAATGAATGAATATCCCAATATATGAATTATAAATTAATCATTCATTTGTTTGGAAGACAAAGGACAATTGATAAGACAGTCATATTTAAAAATGGTTTATTTTCATGGTCATCATACAGTCTATTTTATATTATAAATGTTTGACTTGTTTGTTGCTCTATGATCACTCTTTACACATGACAAATAAGTTGAAGCTATAGTTTAAGAAAGAATTCAGAATTCTTTCAATCTTAAATTAAAATTATAGATTATAGAACAGAAAGCCAGAACTGAAATCAATTTAACTGCCAGTTTACTTACAGGAACCATGAAAATCACAGTGCTTATTATTTTTAAATTTACTATTAAATCCTGAAATGCCAATACTTAAATTAAAATAGATCATTTATAAATCTTCTTAACATAATTTTAAATTAGAATTTGAGATCACATATTAATATCTGAAAGAGCTCTTATTTGGTATCTAGGACTAAAATAAACAAATTTATTAAGTTAAACCACTAGTTTTTAATTATTATCTTGAAAACCTTGAACTGAGTTGTACAAGTTTTCTTATAAATGGTTATTTATAAAGTACTTAAAATCTTTTTACAGATTATTTTTATTTGCTTGGTTAAAGAGAGATTTTATTTATTTAAAATATACCTATGCAATTTTTAAAGGAGAAATTACATGTATGTAAACTTTTGCCGTAATCCATACTAAATTTAAAAGTAGTTTCTGTTTTGTCTATAAATAAAATAAATCTAATGAAAGAAAAATAAAGTCTGCACTTGATTACAATTGTTACATTCCTTAAAGTATGGAAATAAAAACAGATAATGTTATTCTGATTCACTCATAATATTGGTATTATTTTACATTGTCTTCAAATCTTATTAAGTTGAGTGTTGTCATTTCTGTCTACTGTGACACAAATGAGTTTGTGTTCCCCGTAAGATCTAAGTCCAGAAAATATACAGGCATATCATGTACTCAGTCTTATCTATTATATTAGAGTCCCTTTTATTTTATTAGACATTGCAATTGTCTTGTATGGGCATGTATTGCTATTTACAAATCAGAAATCTTGACCCTCTAAGCCATGAAAAATACAGATATGCTCCTGAAGAATTTAACCACGAAATAATTTTCAACATCTCTAGTAATAATGTGTTTAGAATAAATACATCTTAGATTCGTTAATATTTTAAAATACTGCCATATTGATAAAGTTACTGGCATTCTTTTATATTTTATACGGTGCAGATTTTATGTCTTAAATTACAAAATGAAGGTTGAAATGATATTCGTTAGAAAGAATTAGCACATTCATAGAATATACTTTTTTTTAATATTTCTGCAGATTTAAATTCTTTGCAAATAATGTTATTTCAATAGGCTCTGATATACCTTTGACATCTGTCACACTTTTGCTAAATTGTTGAGAAAGCTTAGATGATTTTGTCTCTTTTATCTGTCTAAATGGTTCTGAAATAACCTACAACATTGGCTTCGGGAAATTAATTTTTTGAATATTATATCTGCCTTGTGAGACAGTTAGTGTTCTGCATAAGATTTTAAGTCTAGAAAATATGTAGCCATATCATACATTCAGTCGATTTCTCTTTTATTATATTAGATATTACAATTCTCTTGTAAAGGTATGAATTTTTATTCATCAACTGGAAATCTAGACCCACTAAACCATGAAAAATACAGATATAATCCTGATGAATTTCAGTGTATTTCATTTTAGGAACTTAATATGGATTTGAAACATAGATGGTCTGCACTCTGGCCTTCGATTCAGCTGTTTGCAGATTTGACTCCTACCTTAATGTGATTTCAAATCTGTTTCAAATTGTTGATCCTAATCAAATTAAACCTCATGTGTAAGGAACTACCTGAACCTTTCTTATTAATTGAAACAAAAATTATCAAAAATAGGGAGCAGTTTATTGCCATTGTGAATAGTACAAGTACACAAACTATTCCTTTTTTACTATTCTGAAAATGAATTTCTTTTCATATTAATTGATGTCTAAAATCATTAGTGATGGTAAACAGGAATCCAAACGACCATTATTGTTGACCCTAATAAATTACATTTTTATATCAATATTATCTTTTGTGATGACACTGTGACTGTAGAGGAATGCTTCCTTGTCTATGACTTCATGAGTTGATCAAAAGAAAGTGATACTGATTTATAACGAGTGCTGATAGTGTGCTTGTGGTTTACAGCTTTTTATCCAAAAGTAGCTTCCATTTTTTCTTATTACAAGGAATACATATTTATCCTATCCTATTATGCTTCAACCACAATCTGCATTTGGTAAACAGTTCCCTCTTCATTAGTTTTTTTTCTCTGTCACATCTTTTAAATACATCTGCTTTATAATGATTT
>JAPDSC010118644.1:47580-63798 GCA_026290005.1 Latrodectus geometricus
ATTATTAATTTATCACTAACTTTTTACAATTTGTAATATATGTTTGTGTGCATTTATATAAATAAATATTGCATATCACATTCATATAATGCATAGATCATACAAATTTCACATACATTGTTTCATAAAAAATTTAATATGGTAATGCATTCTGGCTGAGAAATTATATTTCTCTATATATCTTATTATTTTTCTGTCCCCATATATCTTATATTTTTTACTGATTATGAAATTTTCCAAGAGTTATTCTCCATATTTATTGAGAGATGTTATCTATGAAGAAGTTACCAGTAATTTATATCATCTAGGCTGTCTTTCAAACAGTTTATCTCCATTCTATAGTAAAGTGTATTGACAGCACAGAAACTGTTTTGCAACAATAAAATCAGGAAAAACTCCTTTTATTATTGTTTGGGTTTCAGAAATACATTACTCCACACATTAATCACATATTCAGTCAATCAATTCATATCATTCCAAATGTTTAATAGAATATTCTAACTTTTATATCCTCTCTGTCACATCAGAGTGTAAGCCAAGCTGGCAGCAAGACAGTCATTGCTCTGGCCCTTAGCTCAACAGTTTGTTGGATTTTCTGCTCAAACTTAGATGCTTGTAGTGGTTCAGTATCCACTTTAAATTGTAAATAATGGATAAAAAATAACTGTTGAGCAAAACAACCAAACAAATCATCCATTTTGTTCCATATCATTCGTTTCCTATTTTTGTATATCATTTTAGGTTTATGGGATCAAATGTTTCTATTTGTTAAACTTTGGGTAACCAAAATTATGAGCAAAAAACTAGAAGATATAATTTAAATGACTAGAAATTATCAGTGTAACTAATTTTGCAAATAGGATTACTATATGAAATTTATCAAATAAGATGAATGATATAAGCTTAAATCTATATACATTAACAAAATGTATTTATGGAATCGATAATATAACTATTGAAATGAAAAATGCAGATATCTTAAGTTAAACAAGAATATTTATTATTCACTTTGTAACATATTTAAATTGCAGATCCTGATTTAATTTTTACATACAAAAAATTATTGAGCAAACAAGCCAAACCATGACTAGATGCGTGAAAGTACCATGAAATTGAAAAGCATTCTTACATTTTTTTTATTATTCATATAAGTATATTTTATAATTGCCTTTCTTTTACAAGTGTTTTCACTTATTAAGTATCTTTTGATTCTTAATATATTTACAGTACTTCTTATAAAAAATTGTTACTTAGTTTTACTTGGGGAACTACTTTGATATACCCCCCAAATCGGAAATTTGGCGTCTTTTTTTTTTCTCACCTTGCAAAATACCTGTTTTTGGCACCTTTTTTTCTCGCGAAGATGGATTCTTACTAAATACAAATTATTAATACATAAAAAAACTTTTAAAAAAAACCCAGAAAATGGTACAAAATACAAGAAAATACTAAATTTGGCAACAGCAAAAACCTAAAAGCTGAAAAAACCTAAATTGGCCACACCAAAATAAGAAACAGCAACCCTAAAAAGTCCTTAGAGAGTGTCAGATTTGGCGCGTAATTTTTGGGGTGGTATATTAAAGTTGTTCCTTACTTGGTTAATATTTAGCCAAATCTATTTATTTCTAAGTTTTTGAAATAATAAATTAAGGAAGCCATAATAGTTTATTTTGCATCTGAGTTAAGGATTTAGCATATTTTAGAATGCTTGTCCCTTTCCTCCAGAATGATTCTGGCTAATCTGGCAGCTTAATAGTTAATCTTTGTCATTCAATTCAACTGTTATTATGTGAATGCTATTGAAACCCGGAATCTTCTGGTTGTTTATTTCATTTATTTGAATCCCTTTTAAATAGTAGGCTCCAGTCAAATTAGCTATTGTGTACAAAAAAATATCTAATGGCAAATGAACAAATTAACTTAATTAAGAATATTTAGACCAAACATAATAAAAAAATTTTATTTTATACGCTAAACATTTTTATATAAATGTTGAATAAATAATGAACACCTTTCTTTTATAGGTGAACGGAAAAGTCCATATGTCAGTGTATGCTGTATAGCAATGGCTTTCACTATTTTATTTCTGTCATGAAACTAAACCAAAGAAAGTCTCAGAGGATTTTGTTAATTGTATGATATTTACAGCTTGTGTTTTGTATACAGTTCCATTATTTTTACAAAAATGTATTTGTATATTTATATATGTAAATAACACACTAAAACAAACTTTGCATTGCATTTATTTATTGTTTCACAATGATTCTAAGAACAAGCAATTAATAATGAAACAGATCTTAAAGGCAACTACTCATATTAAAAAATTCCAAATTATATCAATTTTGGTTTGAATCACACCTTCGATTGAATGTTTGCAGTGATTTAGGAATCCACTTTACACTAAAAGTCTCATTCGAATTGGCTTTGTTGAAAAAGTGACAGCTAAGAAACAAATAAGTCAAACTAAACTACACAAAATAAAAAAGTAAAATATATTACAAATTAAGATTCTTTAGCATTTCTTTATTGCTGATAAATGATTATATTTTATTATGTGATATGTAATTAAAGAATATAATTTTTCATTTTAAGATACACAATTATTTAACTTTCACGAATTTTATTGATTTTGTTAATTTGAAACATTTGCTTATAGAATTATGTATATGCAGTTATGTACTGTTATTTTTTTACCTCCTGATCTCATTTTTAATTCTGTTTTAATTTAATGAGGTGTAATTACTAAATTAATATTAAACTAGCAATAAAAGTTATTATATAAAAGAGGAATCTATAAGAAGTTATTACTTTTTCTTTTATGTACTACTGATAATTGAAAAGGGTAATAAACTACATTAACTATTATTAAACTTTATTTTTGCAATGAAGAAAAGTAATTTTTAATGTTTTACTAACTGCTGTATAAGAAACTTCATTTTATATGCTGCATTAGAGATAACTAGAAGTGTTACACTTGATTAACTTGTATACTTTAATTTTTTAATTAAAGAAGTTCTACATTGATCAACATTCCTTATTTCTTGAAATACAGTAATGCTATATTTATCACTGTTTACTTTTTCGTTATTTAGGATTCTAATTGTTTCAATAGAAAAACAATATGCAATTTCTTTCCTGCTAAATTAATGTCATCTTAAATACTTTCTAATCCAAGAATTAAATATTAATAAAATGTCTGAAACATACACAAGTGAGGTTGTCAGTATATAATAGATTTCTTGTGAAGATTCTATGCTATAAAATGTTTTTTTAATTATATTTTAATTTTATATCTTGTTAATATATTTGAATTTTTGTGAATGTTTGTGTTGTCTATTTTTCTTAATTATCAAAATTATCCCTTTATTTTTTATATAGATTTTTTTAACAAATTATTTTCAACTAATGAGCAGTATATATTTTTCAGTTAAACTATTGGTCAGAATTTAAAATATTACTTATATAAATTACTCTTAATTTAAAGCATCTATTAACAAATTGAGAAATATCTTCAATCAGCATTGTCTAGAAAATGCAACATGTATATCTTTAAAATGTATAATATATTATGTAACAGGGTAATTGCTATTCATTTTTTATCATAAAATTTGTTATTATAATAGCAAATATTTGCTGACAAATCTGAATTGTGAGCAAATATCTTATTTACTTGAATGCCTAGCATTATTTGTATTGAAAAGCAAAAGCAATTGCGTAATGTTCGAAGTTATCGAGAATATTAGTGCAAACTGAGTTAAAGTTGTAGTTTCTTTTTTTCTTTAACAGGAAGTCAGATTATGCCAGATTCAGTTCAGATATGAAAGAAAAGCATTCTATTGCTTTCCTTCACTAATGGAATGTACTAAATACTACATAGTACATTAGTGAAATGTAGTATGTATGGAATGTACTACACTATACAAATGGAATAATTATCTTTCACTGTTTCATAATATGTAGTGTTCATGACTTCATAAAACAATTTTTTATATAGTATTTAATGCTTTTATATAAAAAATATAATACTTGAATTAGAAATGAATTAAAATGGCATTTAATGAAACGATAAAAAAACTTTAATTTGCGTAATTTTTCATAATTTTAAACACACACCTCGGTTTTACAAATTCTTTTTAAACTTGTATTTGCTTACCATATAAATTTAAAACATAAGTTTAATTTAAAAAATCTGGGATAAAAAAAGTATTTCTCATTGACATGATCTGAATACCCATTCAACTATTCTGATAACTATGCAATCAATAGAAACTGATTCACATCATTGAATTTAAGCTTTTTCGATTGATCATGTCTACCAAGTTAGTAGCTGAATGGTCAGTGTTCTTGTCTTCAGTTCAGCAGTTTATAGGTTTTATTTCTGTCACAAATATTTGTAATGGTTTGGAATTCACTTTAAATATTTAGTTAAATCAGCCCCTAGATGTAAAAAAGTAGCCATTAAGTGACAAACAAACTGATCATGTACATAATGTATTTTAATCACATGTATTTTTATTCTAGAACCCAAATAGATTTTTTATTTTTCAATCTTTCAAAGCCATTAAACCTGTATTAGTTTTCTAAAACAATATTTGACTTGCATTGAAAATTTAGACCCTTCTTATAAAAAAGTCTCCAAATATATTTTTAGGGTTATATAACGTCTCTACCAGTGAATCAATCAGTAGTTCTATTTGTTCCAAACTTGCAGTTGACTGGTTAATGCTCTGAACTTCTCTCACAGTTTAACGGTTCATGTTTAGTGGTTCAGAATCTAATTTAAATTGTTAATCTTTGTCAAATTAGAGACTTGGTGTTCAGAAAGGGCACTTGGTTGGTTGGGTTTTGTGGTGCAAGATCCAAAAAGGACAAGCTGTGCCAGAAAGGGCACTTAGAATGACTCATAAATTGATCTGTAATTATTATGTCTCCTAAACTCGAAATTTATAATGGGTTAATTTATTCGTTTCAATTATTTTTTTTTATCATATCGATTCTTTAGACATTTTAATTATGTGTATTTTTGAGCCTATTCATTTCCTTATTCACATTAATTTTTGATTTATCATGAAAAAAAGCATTTTCAGTAACTTTTGTATCTAAATTGGGGAAAAGACCATGTAAAAAGATACCAGACAATTGGCTACATTTCCTTGGATTGGTAGTAAGAAATATATTGCAAGAAAGATAATGAAACCAATTCCAATTTATTTTTTCCTCGTTTGCAAAATTGACACTTGCGTTGAACTACAATCCTTGTATATTTCGCTGGTGTACCAGCGAAATAATATTGCGATCATGATCTGTCTTACGCGCGTTTATTTTAGAGTTCATGTCTCTATACCATTAATAACAATTAGTTTTGTTATTTATGGTATAGAGATATGGACTCTAACATAAACACGCAACTATAGGTGCATAAAACTGGTTTGACCCCAGTTTTATGCACCAATAGTAGCGTCTTCCGTGTTATCCCTTTATCAGTTTCTAAAATCCAAAAAAAAAAAAAAAAAAAAACTAATTACATGCATGAATGCTTTGTTTTATTTCTGGCATCATATCATTATTTTCTGTGATAACTGAACCCAATTACTTAAATTCTTCCAAATTTAGTTTCTTCATTTGCCATAAGTTCAGTATCTGTATTGATATTGATTTCTTTACAATGTCTTAGAAAAGACTATATATATACAGTCTTTTCTATATTGATTTATTATCCAAAAACATCAGCCTCTCTAACTAATTTACTAAATAATTCCATCAAGTGTTTTTTGCTTCTAGCTATCAAAATTACGTCATCTGCAAATGCCAAAACTTGTGTCATTCTGTTGAAAATTGTACCCCCTCTATTTGATTATGTGCTGTGCACCACTTTCTCCAGGCATACATTAAACAAATATATGTCTCAATCCAGACTATATTCAATTCTCTTGATAGTTGATGTTGAACCTTCACCTTTCCCTTAGTTGATGCAATTGTCATTTACATTATTTTCACAACATTTTTCCTGGATATTTCTTATGCAGAATGTCTGATCTATTTTGCCCAAACCCACAGTGATAATCTCCTAGTTCTCTCTTAATCAGTAGCTTAATTTCTATCATTGGCTATAATTTCCATCAAGATTTGCCAAATTAAAAATAAAACGCCAAATTAAAAAAAAAAAAAAGAAGAGAAATTCCACGATTATTGCTATATTCCAAAATACTTCTTTTATTTGAAATTGGGCAAATTATTTCACTGTTCCATTCGCACTTAGCTTAACCCCTTTTTCCCAAATTTCTTTCAGCAAATCAAAGACTGTTTTGCCCAAATTATTACTACCATGATTCTGGGTAAATCATGTCTTCTCCAGGAGCTTTTCCATTGCTCCGTAGTTGACACTTAGTAAAAAAAAAAAAAAAACATTTTGAATAATAAAATTAAGTAAATACTGCTAAAAAAAACTAAAAATTGTTATTCTTATAAATAGCGACATTTATGAATAAATATTTTGACTGCATGGAGAAGTGACTAATGATCATTTTAAGGCATTTTAATATCCCGCTTAAATTCCCTGTCGAGAGAAATTTTCATAATATTGGGCCATATTTACGTGTCACAAGGAAGGAAACTCCTAACGCCCACCCTGACAAACTTGCATGCAGAAGACTGAAGCGCAACAATATCTCCCATCGTTGAGCAATGGCTAATATCGAACCCTGGACTTTATGTTCCGAAGCTATCCTACCATTAAGCCAGGCGGAATCTTACCAATGATACGGTTAAGAACTAGTAAATATCGTTAAATAGCTATTTTCACCCGAAAGCTAGATATCTGTTTTCTATTGAAATACATGGCTCGAGTAAACTGGCCCCACTAATATACGAAGAATAATTCAATTTCCTCATCAATATTTTTAACCGGATATGTATGCTCCTTTATAGTCCTAAAAAAAGAATAAATATTTCAGAAAATAAATCTTTTTTTTTAACAAATCAAACATCAGTATTTTAAAGGTCGAACTAGCAAATTTCATGTTGGAAAAATATGACTATTAGTTGTGGCTAATAAAATGCATTAAAGTGGCTAAAAATTCGATGCTTTAGTCGAAAAGTATCCTACGTTGAAAAAAGAGTAAGAATTCCTTAAATCGTATCTCGTTCATGTTTCATTAAAGTTAGAGTGGGTTTACTTGGAATGGTGACACTTCTAACATAAATGAATAGGCTTCCCAAGTGTTCACCGAATAAAAAATTGCACAAAAGGTTAGATATCATTGAAAATCTAAGTATATACCTTGTACCAGCACGTGGCATCAAGTATGGGTTCTCACAAAAAGTGTATCCATGACTCTTGGACGTATTACATTGCGGACTATTTACGCATCAGACGGAGATTATAAGCTTTTCTAATATATCTCGTGACTTTACCAAAATGTACAGCATGCTACAAATTTTGACAAAAAAGCGATTTTTTTGTCATATTCCTGCTTGATGATAATCTTTAGAATTCTGAATGATTGCACTTATTAAAATGACTTCTTTTTTCAAGAACATCGATTTATTTCTATCAGCACTTTTGGAAGATAACGGTAGCAAATTGAGAAAAGACAATGTTAATATCTTTCTCTTATTTAAATTGAAAACACTATCTCCAGAAGAGCTTTTTGCTGAGTCATTTGTCATCGCTGGAGTTCGTGTTATCTTCAAGCAGAACGTGCAATTTTAGGGCTTAAAATATCTTTTTTCTTATCTCTTTATCCGATGGTATTCAAAGATAACTTGTAATTGCTCTGATGACAGCAGTTCTTTTTTTATATTTTTCCAACTTACACTTCATCAATAAAATGTATCAAAAAATTAATTTTAAAAATGTATTCAGTTTGCTCAACTAAATGCAGACTAATTCTTACAGTTTGCGACGCTGAAAGCTGCTGTTTTTCAACCACTGTGCCAACTGTACTTTTGACTGTGCCAACTGTACTTTTGTGTATTCTTGAATTCATAAAGTGTGCCGTCAAATTTTAGAAATGTATATAGTAAAAATTATAATGTTTTTTTCAATACGAGTAAAATTTGCTTAAATCAAGGAAAAAAATACACTGTAAAAGAAAATAAATAATATATTACTCAAGATATCTTAGTCTTTTTAACAATTTTATGTTTTGATATTTTTCTTGTAAAAATTTTTTTATTTTTAAGTCAAGGTCTTTTTATTTTCACAACTTATTCATGTAGTACTTTTATTATTGTAAATGCATAATTATTCAAGATTCTTTACTTGTCTTTCATATATTTGTATTAATTTTTAATGTCGTTTTCTTCACTGTCATTTTGAACATGATATCTCAATAATTTCTTCTTGCAAATAAAGCATATCCCCTTATCTTACTTGCCATGCAAAGTACTGCCTCATTGGGAGCACTTTTCTCTATTTCTTATGCAAATCTCATTTTTAGGCAATAACAATTTAACTACCGTTGTCTTAGATTATTCTTTTAGGAATAGAAGGTAAATGACCGAAAGGCTAAAAACCTATCCAGCCCTAGATCCATCTTCGTCTTGTAAAAGAAAATAAATTTTTTTTACTGTTAAATAATCTATTTTTTACAGTGAAAAACTATTTTTATCGTCGATTACTGTCTCTTTTCATAGAGTTAAGTATTTGCTCCAATTGAAGAAATTTCAAATGCTGCCAGTACCTAGAAATTATGATTTTCTAATTCTTATTTGTGTAAATTCAGATTTACAGTATTAACCAAAATAAAAAACGAAAAAAATGATCGAGACTACTAAATATAGATCAAGATATGAGAGTAGCAGTGTCACATTTTTAAGACCCAATATAAATGAAATGATCAAAAACATCAATCTGAATTTTCTCATTAAAAGAATTCTCATTGTTGTTGCTGGTGTCGTGTGCCAGCCGGGCTGGCAATATGGGGTGCGCTGCTCCACTTTTCCAACTGAACCATATTTGGTGTGGAGTCCGACTTCCTCAGTACACACATGCCATAGGTACCCGTTTATAGGGTAGGCAACCATTCACACACAACGAAAGGACAAAGATAAGAAAGAGAGAGAGAAAGTACATCCATGCCCGAACCCAGGTCCCACCCATCTGTAGTCAGGTATGCTAACCACTAGACAGGTTGGGCGGCAAGTATTCTCATTATTATGTAATTAATCCTTCAATAAACGTGCTGCTGTTTTTGTAGTAAATATTATATTATTTTACATTCAAAATTATTATAAGCAGTTTTACATAGTGCATTATAGGTAAGTAAATAACTTCTTAACTTTTTTTTTCTTTGTTGCAGCCAAATTTTGAAATCGTTAAAAATGTGCCGAGACAAGAAAAAGGGTTGAGAATTACTGCAGTAGTCATTAGTAAGGAATAAAGATATAAAAATTTGGTCATGGATTATTACCGTTTACAGCACCCCCTAAATATAATTTAGAAGTTAAGAGACCTATCGCACAAAATATAATGAGATATGGGAAAAAAGTCAATTGTGCAACAAAGTCAGTTAGCAGGTGTTCACACAGTCATGGATTTTCAATGAAAATTCTGTTTCTTTCGGGGTGGGGAATTAAAAGATTTTAGGTTTTCTTTCCTTTAGACACAAGGATATGGCACTCTATTTATGAAATATTTTTCCTTGAAGACTATGAGCTGTGGATATTCGAATGTCTTACAACGCCTTTTGGAGTTACACAATCCTCTAATTGATGTCGGACGTTGCATACTAATTATCAATAAATTGATAATTATTGCCAACAGAAAAAAATATATTTTTTAAAAAATTATTAAAATTAATTTTACTTTTTTGAAATTTCGTATAAAAATATCTGTGCATAAAGTATGGAAGTATTGAATTTTTAAAGCTAATGTATCTAACAGCGATCACGACGCACCATTCGCATAACCAATGACAGTTACAGAAGGTTTGTTTTTTCTCACTGCTCTAGAGATGCAGCTACGATTTTCTGTAGGCACAACGAATAATGCCGTTATGGAGTTAAAGAAAGCCTTAAACCAAGCTAGCCTCAACCTCGAGCGTGATTGCGTAGTTGAACTGCGTAAAGCTAGAGAACAAATTTAGAAATAAATTGTTACCTACATTATAAAGACACGATTGTGGGTTGTTGGTGGTAGTAACGCTTGCTTCAAGGAAATTAAAAGTGGGTAATTGATTCTGGAAAGCCGGAATGCACAAATGAAAGGAAAGATCGGATTAGGCCCGGTTGGATCTACACCTAGGCCCTCATTGCTCATTGCCTATCCAACATGATATAATCTCTTCCATATTCCCCCACGAATCCTTCCACAATCTCAAGATATTCAGATGAATCGGGCTTGCATTCACATCACCTTTTAAAATGTCTACCTTAGACCCACTGTATCAATAGAGTCTTTAGCAGTGGTGTGATAACCAAATCATAATTGCTAGTAGACAATCAGCGCTCAATGAAGAATCACGATTCTATATTGGATTACAAGATCATCGCATTTGTGTATGGAAGATACATGCCCAACAACCTCATCAGCTCTTGTTCTATAGAGGCATAAAGCCATTATCCCTGATGTGTTAATGAAGAGGGATTGTCTTCTACAATAGCAGATCAGGTCTAATCATTCTGCTCGCAATTTTAACAATATGTCGCCAACCATCTTGAGATCAGTGACATTAACCCTTTATGGAAAGTCATTCTGGGATTGGTTTTTCAACTAGATAATCTCAGACCTTATACGGCTGACATTTATGGACTGCCTCATTGCTGTTAATACGTCACTAGAAATTTCCCCAATAGAAAATGCCTAAGACATGGTAGGCTGCTAAAGACAGATACAGATTCATTGTTTGAGAATTGTGAAACAAATAATAGATATGAATTTATCCCTTATGTGATGGTGTGGGATATTATCTTATACCACGCCAAATCATCTCTATAGTAATTTTGCTTGCAACTGTAACAATTAACTTTAACGTAATTATGTGTTAATTTCATCATACAACTGGAAGCACACTCACACATTGTACCACGTCAACTTTAAGGCAATTTTAAATTAGATAATACGAGATAAATAAGATAGTCATTAAATAAGACCTATACGACTCGAATAGACCAAAATATCAGTGATCTAGAATAAAAGTTGATGAATAACTGGCGGAATCTATTGCTGCATGTCAATCGGAATCTTATCGCTCTTTACCAAGACGTAAAGGACAATATGTCGTTTCGAAGAATGGTTCGATCAATGATTGACTTGAATATTCATCGAGCAATGAATATACTCGACCGATGGTCCATCCTATGGCCTTGAAATTTTAAATATTTCGTTATCTGCGCATAAGCTGTGAGCATATTTATAGATTCAAGAAAAACAATTTTTTTCCGTGCTGCTTTTTTGTTTAAAAATTTTAAAGAATTCATCGGTTTTATAGATATTTGCATTTTAGTGATTAGTCGATGTGTCAAATGAAAGATAGAACAAACCTATTGGGTTGTTCGGAAAGTTCGTACCGATTTTCGGTAGGTAGCTGGAGAGATCTAATTTGAATATATCACAATTGTTGAAAACAAATGACATGTGTGCATATTCTAAAAGAGATAGCTTCAACCATATTTGAAAAACAATTCGTTCATTTTTATCAGTTTTGTACGCCTTAGAATTGAGTGGCAAATAAATTGCATTGTAGGCATTGAATGCTTTTCTTTTTCCGAAAGGGCAAAATTGCCACACAAGGAATAATATATATGCTGTTTATGGCTTGTTAAGGTAAATAAGATATTGTACCACGCTTCGGGGTTCGTGTTGATTGAGAATTGAATAAAACAACCCGTTAATGTACACAAGACTTTTATTCGTAAAAATTCCAGCAGTAACAATCACAATTAATACACCACAATTCGCCAGATACGATAAGAAACAGCTCAAAGGCCTCAAATACCTCAGACAGCTTCTCTAGCAGTCACGACTAATCGTCTTCACAAAACTGAAAAACTAACTTCTTTTTTTTTATTTTTTATTTTTATTTATTTATTTATTTTTTTTAGTTTGGAGCAGCTGCGTGCCTGCCCAAGGGCATCTACACATTCATCTGAGATAATAAAATCAAAATTAGGAGACTTGATATTATAAGGAGAATTGGTGTATAAAATTTAGGCAAAAGCCTTGGAATCAGCCTTGCATCAGATTTTAAGAATGCAGCAATTGGTCTGACTTGATTATCCCCTGGTAGATTTTCTGCTTCGAATAGTAAACTAACTTCTACGTCGGGCTACGGTATTTATACCTGACTTGGTGGAGAAATCTACCAGTTTCGCCAAGGTTCTGGAAGCTTCTAGGCTATCTTGCTAAATATTGGTCCTAGAGCTTGGGTGATGGATGTTTCCAAAAGTATCTATTTCTCGTCAAGTCACCAAAAATCTCGCCAAGTTTCTTGCCAAGGCCAAGTTTCTCGCCAAAACATCACCAAGTCTTTAAATTATTAGAAAAACATTTTTTAACGTACAACACTTCTAAATACCGCAATTTTTACCCAAAGTGTGAGTATTTCCAGTCTGTCTGAGGTATTTTATGACAAATACAATTATTATTTTTAAATTTGTAACAATATGCACTGTTTATGGCGAGGATGCTGGAGGAAAGATTTCCCTTAATGGGAAAAATTTCGACTCTGGTGGAGATCAAAACCCATTTGGACAAATTTTTTGCCGAGAAATCTGAGAGTTTCTGGAAGGACAGAATTCTCAAGCTACACGAAAAATGGAGAAAGATTTTGGAGCAGAATAGTACTTATATAATTTAATAAATGTATATCAATATTTAAATGAGCTGCGTTTTAATTGTCCTAAAATATCAGCACGAACTTTCTGGACAATCCATACATTGCATATGAAGCAAAAAAACAAGTGAAAAAGTAAAAAGTATCCCAGTTTTAAATTTTTAGGACTTTTTAGTTTTAAGTAATAAATTTAATAAAATTAGTAGACAGCAGTTAGCGAAAAAGGAAACTAATATTCGTGTGTCTGTGGAACACAATTTTCCTGTAAGATTAATATCAAGAGAGATTGAAAACAACGTTATCAATTTTTCTTATCGAAAAGTCATCTGAAACATGATTACTTGTTAAAAAAAAAGTTTTTTTTTCTTTCTTTGAACCATTGTTATCATTATCAAAGTAAATAGTTTGACATATGACATCAAAATTAGGGAGAGATACGGTTTCTATTTCGAAATAAAATAAAGAACGTGCATAAAAATATTTCATTGTTACAATCACTCAGTCAAAAGATTTTATGTAAGGAAATATATTTAGGTTTGAAATTTTCATAGTGTTCTCCAATTATTTGAAGCACTCCGCCATTTTAGATTGATGGTATCTGTATCAGGTCGAGTCTTATGTTCAACAGTTGGTGGGTTCGATTGCCTACCGAATGAGTATTCCTGAACTAAAAATAACCGCAGAGAGACAACTAAAACCAATTGCATTACTTTTTATCTTAATTTAATCAAAAATATAAAGGTTTCACTTTCTACAGTTATTTATTTATTTTCGCACACGACAAATTATTCGAAAACAATTTGTTGTTTACAATGGATTCTTCACCCGAATAAGGATTCTATTTGTAGCAGAATGAAGAACTATATGGCTTTCTAATTAACAAATGGTTTATAGGTTCTGTTCTTTTATTGGGTATGCCCCACAACAAGTGGTTGGAATTCTAGATCAGATGATTTCTTGTATGCAAAAAGTGCGAACAATTAATCAAGCACACCCACACTCTAAAAAAAAACACTGTTATTTTACAGCAAAAAGTGCTGGCAATTTGGGCGCCAGTATAATCTACTGTAAATTTACAGCATATCCGTAAAAAAATTTCAGCATATTTAAATGTAATTTTTACAGCATATTTTGCTGTAATTTTTACAGCACTTTTTGCTGTAATTTTTACAGCATTTTTTGCTGTAATTTTTACAGTACTTTTTGCTGTAATTTTTACAGCATTTTTCAATGTAATTTTTACTGCACTTTTTACTATGCATTTTACTTAAATATTTCAAGAACCTATTTTAAACCTTTTGCTATTTACAGCTATCATCAGGTTTTCATAATTTTTTTTTCTATTTTCATTCTCCTTTCCACTTTGTTTTAGTTCTCATGAAACATTTACTTAGGAATTAATTTTTATGTTAAGATAATTTTTGAAAGAAATGTGTAGATTATTTTTCTCATGACAAGAAAATGCAATTAAGAAAATTTAATTCATCCCTTTTCTCATTAAATAAGTGCATTAATGCCCTCTTGAAACTCATAATATATTATGGATACAGAAAGATTTATATTATAACATAATTATTTTTAAAACCTTTTTTATTTAACTATTTTTTAGAATCAAACAATTTAAAATATATACTTTTCATTTTGCAAATATTTTTTGCATAAGCAATTTGATAAATATTTAAACATAAATGTATAATGAATCCAGACACAATGTTTAATTACTATTATTGTTATTTAAATGATTTCCAATTGAAATATATGATATTTCTTTCATATTCTATCAAATGTTAAGATATTTGATGTTTAAATACAAAAACCCTTTCTGTTTTTTGACCAATTTTATTGAATTTCTAGTATAGTTGAAATTCATTGAAACGTATCATTGTTATATTTTTATTTTAACCGAGAGCATAAAATACACAACAGCCAACTTTCTTATTATGTACTTAGTAATTTAACAAATATTAATGATTGAATATGAAGCAATTTGTAATTAAATATACGTAGCATAAAGAATATAAATGTTGCATTGCAGAAGATATCATTTTTCAGAATATTCTGTTATTAGTTATTTAACTTTTAATACCATACACGATGATTAGTTATTTAGACTTTTTACCCCAAAGTCGTATTTTTTAAATGTAGGTTGAATTTTTATAACGAATTTTTAAGAAATAAAGAGAGAATAGTTATATTGAATAAGATATAAAATTAAACATAAAACCAATATTTGATTTACCTACCATTTTATAGACTAAGGATAGAATAAAACCTTCAAAAAATTCCTTTTTACTAAAAATACGAAGGACAATTAATTAACAATATGGTATTTCAATTATACTGTACAGACAATAAAAGTTAACTTTTTGATATTATTTAGATTTTTTTTCCTTTAAACTTTTTCCATAATAATAAAAGTAAATAAAAATTCTGTGGAAATAAAGAGTTTCTATTTAATAATTGACAACACACAAACAATAGCAAAGAACTTTTTTTGTTTATTTATCCTACATTTTAATCATAATCATTCAAAATTAGACAAATTATTTAAAAGAGATAATACGCGTGCTTGAACACCATCTTTAACAGATTTTTTGGATTTGGTCCCTCGAGAGGGGCTAATGTTGAATAAGCACCTGAAATACAAAAAATAGAAATTAGACATACAGCAGATTTGCTTGCAAAAATTTAACACCCATTCCAGTTTTCAAATGTCCCTGGAGTTGACATCAAAAGACTTTAGACAGCATAGTCCTACTATTAATAGTTATTATGCGACTTTTCTATTAAACTTTCTTTACAAATCCTCCTTTGTAATTATTTAATCTTCCAAAACATCTACATGTATAAAATGTTTTAACTTTTAAAAAATTTGTGACTATGATAGAAGGTAACGTTTAATGTGCACTATGTTTACTATAATATTAAATTACCATACGTATACAATAGTATTAGAAAAAATGTTGAGCACAACATATTTTAAATAAATTAGGCAAAAACAAAGTTCTTTATTCTATAGTTTTTTTATTCTAGGAATTTAACATATTTAATAAAAGAATTCTAAAAAAACATAAAACATATAATTCTATTTCTTTAGAAAATGAAATTCGATAATCAAGTAATTTTTATAACAATCAAAACGCTTAAACAAAATATTATTATAATTTCTAAGTTTTCATGATTAAAATATCAATCAGCTATATTAACTAACTAGTACAAAACATTCTAAATTTTAATAAACTAGTAAAAATATATTGACACTTTATGCAAACTCCTTTGTATAAATTGAGCTTAGAATTTTCTAAAATATTCAATCAAATTTATACGAATTTATATCAATAAAAGTAAACTAATAGTTTGTATAACAAATAATAAGAAAATTGTACTTTACCTTATATTTGGTGATTCAGTTACAAGGGAAATTCAAACCTTTCAAAATTCT
>JAPDSC010118644.1:86270-104874 GCA_026290005.1 Latrodectus geometricus
TTTTTTCTCTGTCACATCTTTTAAATACATCTGCTTTATAATGATTTTAATCATATGTTGAGATACCCAAATGCTAGGGCAGAATTTTATGTACTCGAATGATTCTATTTGAGTACATACAATTCTGTACTCGAATAGAATTATTCGAGTACAGAATTTATTTTTATGAATGATTCTATAAAATTCTCAAATTTGGCCAATTCAGCTTAGTGTTTACTATCAAAATTTAAAATTTATTGAACTATCTTCAGATATTTATTGAAGTACCTACCTAAATGACTTCAAAAAACAAAAATTTTCTATATGTAATGAAGATGAAAATAAACTATTAGAATGTTTGAGGTGGAATTTTAATAAGCATTATAAAAAAGGCAGTTCATTTCTAATTTGGATATTACTTGCTTACTTTATTAGATGTTAAAGTATGATTAAATCAATGTTGTGAAACAAAAGGAATATAATCAAAGAAAAGTTTAAATTATGGAAATTGGAATAAAAGACATGAAGTATAATTTCTATGAGAATAATTATAAACAAGTTTAATTTTCAATATCCATCTTAGATATCTTGTAAAAAACTACTGAAATAAATAAAGAATTTTTTTTCAATAGTTTTGCTAAAGTATTTAATGTTAAGTAAATTTAATGAATGTACAAAATTATTAATGATATAAAGAAGAGAACTTTATTAAATAATTGAAACTTTCAGAAAACTTATTATAAATTAAATATTCATGATATAAAAGTTCACAATGTGTTAAAAATTATTCAGCATGATAATAAGCAAATTCTTCAGTAATTAGTGATAGTGTGAGAATCTCTTTATGTTGGAATCATTTAAAATTAGTTTGCATTGAAGAGTTACTCTGCTTTAATTATTTGCATATATTTAATACCTGTAAAACCTGCACTGATTTGATATGTTACTTTTTCAAAATGTTTATCAAATTAAAATTTGAAAAATTTTATCCACAGATGTGATTTAAATTTAAATAGTTTGAATGATTAAAGGTTATTTTTTTTTAGAAAGAAAAAGAATATTCTGCTGAACAATCATCTCGAGTGAATAAAGCATACCAAACTCTTCTCCGTCCAATAGATAGAGGTATTTATCTTCTAGAACTGCATTCTGTATCTTTGACTGAAGATGAAATTCAACTGCCACCTGAATTTTTAGCCGAAATTATGGAAATTAATGAAATGGTTGAAGAATGTAGGTCTGCTGATATTTTGGAACCTATCCGCCATGTTAATGATGCCAAATTGCAGCTTCTTTTTTCTGACGTATCTTTAGCATTTAAAGAGAAGAATATTGACAAAGCAAAGTTATCTTTAACAAAATTAAAATATTTCATAAATATAGATGAAAAAATAAGAGAACGGGAAGAAGATTTGGGAGTGAGTAGAGATGATTAAAATATTTTAACTCTTCTTTCTAGGAAATTAAAGTACTTATAATAACTATGCAATTGAAACTTTAGAACTCAATCTATGGAGAAAAATGCTTTTTCAGAGAAGTAATATAAATTCTATTTGCATGAAAGACCAAGAGAAAAATAGTTATTGTTATCGTTTTTATTGTAGTTTTATGTAAGAAACTTTTGCCAATACTTATGGGTGCAAGTCTGCTTCAATTTGAAATACTTAATAAAACAATATTATATCATCAATGACTTGTTTCTCATTTTTGTTAAAAGTTTTTTCTAATTTAAAGCATGTTTCTCACTTTAATTTGATTCCTCTCGAAATACAGTCAATTAATATAAAACCAACCTTTTTTGTCATGAATTTCGGAATTTTCTTTTTATTTGAATATTGTGTCTGGATTTAGAAACAAAATATATTTTTTTAAGATTTTTTAATTCTTCAATAGTGGCTATCCAAAGGTTATTCTATAAATAAAGTAATACTTAAAGTAAATCTATATTTTCCATTTCAAAGACATCAAATTATTATCTATTTAATTCTTATTTAAAGGTACATGTAGTTTTTAGTATAAGAATATTAAAATCTTTATAGATCTTTTTCACTGAAAAGTATCTAAAAAAATACAATTTAATTGAATCTGATTCTGAGTTACTCCTAAAAGCTCGGTGCATATAATGTAATTTCAATTTGTATTGTTTGGAAATTAAATTTTTTCAAATGTGGTATTTTATTAGAACTTGAAAATTTTCCACTGTAGCTTTATTTGGATCAACTGTGATCCAGTTAAGGGATTTTTTTCATGTTATTTTTAATCCTTAAATGCATGCTCTATAGATCTGCATCATATATTTAAAATTTAATCTTTAATGTTTTCTTTTTACAAAAAAAAATTATTTTTTTGTCTTCAAATGCAATTAGAATCTTTGAAGTTGATTTTTTCATTTGTTTACTTTTATTGTTGGTGTGCTATCTAAGTACAATTTCACTGTGGTGACTGTTACCAATTATAATTATTTTTATAAAAAGTAATAAAAGCATACAAGATATAACTAATAAAGAATAATAATATAAAAATAATGAATATTTTCGTTTTTACATCTACAGTTAAATTTATGAAAAGATATGGATTTTTTTTACGATTTAAGTCAAAATATTTTTTAAAAATTAAAAATGCTGTTTTTTTTCATTATAACTACATTTATTTCTTAGTTGATTTCATATTTTACTTATAAAAATTTGGATTTCAGGGCTAACATTTTACAATTTAAATATTGCGTAAATAATTAAATATTTTGTCGAAATTATATGTGACCTGTCAAAATTAATTTATTATAATCTATTTTGTATAGTGATAAAACTGTTTAAATTTTATTAAGAATGTCTATGCATATTTAAAAAAAATTCTTGAAATCCTCAAACATTGGTTTTGTTTCTTAATTATTTGTTTACATTAAAGCAAATTCATATTGCAAAATTTGCCCATTATTTGAAAAAAATTAACAAAAATAATGTTCAAAATTTGCATTTGTGTGTGATTTTGCTTTTTAAATATTTTTTTTATGTTTGAAGTATGAAAAATACAGTAAATGGATAGGTAAATATTTAGGTCTGTTCAACAGTTTGCAGATTAGATTCCTATTTTGGTCCAAACACTTACTGTGGTTTGCTACTTATTTTAAATTGTAGCCAAGACTACAAAAAATCAAGGTATACATAATTTGGTAGATAAAGAATTCACATCAGAGCGAAGTTTTACTTTGTTTTTAAAATACTTGAAAAAAATTATTTTAAGAACAAAATAAATATTAAAGAGAGTGAAGTTTTATTTTTGTGACAAACACACACACTCATACTCTTCAACTCAAAATAAACTGTCATTCAAATTTTGAGTGTTACAATTTTATTTATTTTTAACTGGCTAGAAGAAAGCTTTATATTGTAATATTTTGGAGTTTGAAAATTCTATTGTGAATTGGTCTTTGGTTCAACAAGATATTGGTGAACATAGTTTGATTCCTATCTTGCTCATGATTTAAACCTTTTTAAAGTAAGAAATCTAATCGAATTAGCTTTTATATGAAAAGTTACTATAGAATATAAACAAATCATTGATATATTAAGAGTTATTTTGTTAATGTGTGAGTATTTTTTGTAATACAAACTTTTAAATTTGACCAAAATGAAAGAATATGATTCTTTCATTTATTGATGAAAAATAAGTTGTTACAAAATTCAGTTTATACAATAAATTTTTATCTAATCTTTATAAACTGATAAAATAATTAATGGTGCTAAGTGTCACTTAAGATAGTGATAAAATATTTTACAGCTGAATTACATATAATCATTTAAAACACCAGAACTTAATTTACATGCTTTTTGTCTTTTTCCCTAGAATCATTAAAATTATCATTGTTATACCATTCAACATATAAGTTCTGAAGGAATTCAAATAATTTGTTAAAAAATATGTTCCAGAGCAATCCATGATATTTGATTTATTGAACCATGATTTTTCAACTAAGATTTCACATAGAGGTAAATATCAATAATGTTATTGAAAATGTGTTACAAATAATTAACATTCTCCACATTTAATTATAAAGTATTGCATTTGCAAACTTAAAAAGTGAATTGAATGATGTAAAAATGAAACAAGTTTCTACAATACATTGTTAATCTGGAGGATCTGTTTGTTGTATGTTCTTTCAAATAATTCATATGGATAATGAATACTTTTACTTAATTTAAAATTTTCAAATATTAAAACAGCTTAGATATGAAAATAAAGAAATTTTAAAAATATATTATTTAACCAATCATTTTTCAAATTCTTTTTTGTCAATATTTTTTCTTTTTGGAATCTAATTTCTCTAAAATTTGATTCCAAATTCACCATGTACGAGACCATTTATTAATTTTGGAATTATTGTGTTCACAAAATCGTTTTATAGAATTCTATCAGAGTTTTCTAACTCATAAATTTTTGTTTATAAGGTTATCACATTTCTGAATTTCAGCAGAAATGTATCATTTGGAATAATCAGCAAAATTTTATATAATAATTTGCTGATTATCTCTTTATTCTTTTCTAACTTCAATGTCATAACTAAATTTATTCTGAAATGCAACACTATTTCCTGTTCATTATTATCTGGAATGGAATGATGTCTAACATTAGAACTGGAAGAAGCAGTTCTAATGTTAGATTTTTTTATTCATTCAAGTAATATACATTGCTGTCCATGTTTTAATTTTTTGGGTCATCGCTAATGTTTCAATAAGCTTAATATAATTTGTTCAAGCTTCAATTATTTATTATTATAAACACAAAAGACTTCCTGATGAGTTAAGTGGAAAAATATGTTTATATGTATGATGAAGTATCCAAACTTTTATTCAAAATTCTTTATAAAAGTTTAAAAATTTCCATGCTTTATTTTAATGTAAATTTTTTTTACATCTTTTAAGCAAATGGTACAAAGTCAGTGCTTGACAACTGATTCAAGTGTCAAAAAGAAAAAAAAAAACTATATTACTAATTTTTTTAAGAGCAGTAATGTACTTCAAATAAAAAATGTAACTAATTTGATATGAGTATTTTTTCTAAATAAAGGCAATCTTTAATTTCCTTTAAGTTTTCATAAAATTAATGTATTTACTAAAAGATGTTAAGTACTGGTGTGTTACAATTTTTTTTTTTTTTTTTTTTTTTTTACTTAAAGATTAGTTAGTTGAAAATAATGTATTCACTTATATTAATATTAACTTAGTGCAACTCACCTTTAAATGCCATAAAAATATTAGAAAGTTCATATCATTTATTGTATATTTTGTAATTTTCGTCGTGGAAAGTGACAGCAACGCAATTCATACTAATAACTTATATATATGATAGATTCATATAATATACTATGAATGTGCCTTAAAATAGTGTCACTCTAATGTTTTCCCCCATGAAAATAATTCACTGTCTATCCCAGGATGAGCCCAACAACAGCAGACTATTGTGTAAGTACATATTTTCATTTTGATCAAATTTAGGCCAATAAAATCTTACCTATTATGATGAATAAATATTATAAATGTTTGAATATTGCAAGCACTTTGGTGTAATTTGTTTAGTAGATAAGAGTGTGAGTTTAAAATGAACAAAGTGGAATTTTAATTGTTTACTATGATGTTCTAACATATGAATGCATAAAGAGCAGCAACAAGTTTATGTATTAAAATAAATGAGTTAAAATATAAAAGTGGAATAACATTTAATAAATTATTTTTATATTCTTTAATTTTATTTTAACCTGCAAAAAGGATTCCAAGTTCATTTTTACATTAACATTGATAAAAGTAAACATATTTTTGTAAAATGTATGGCACTTTATGTTTGTTCAGTGAACTAGATGTATTAAAAAAATGACAATGTACTTCTTGATAGATATATAGATGATATTTTTTTATATAAAGACTAATAAAATATAATTATTTGGCATTCTCAAAATGTTTTATTGATTAGTGAATTACATAATGAAAAATAATGAGCAGTGCATTCAAAATTTTTATAACACAAAGATATGATACTGAATACAAGTGACAAGGCATACAAATTGACATTTATATAATTACAAAAATGAATTTGTCTTCAATTTGAATTCTTTGAAGAGACAACAATAAATGAAGCAGCACAATAACAAATATTGTCCAGACCTGCTAGAAAATTTCCACATCAAAAGATATACAAATAACAACATGAAGATTTATTTTTATTGATGATAGTGCTAGATGATTTATTCTTGATGCAGTAAATTAAAACCTAGTTTTAGAGAAATTTAAATTGTTTAAAAATAAGACTACATTTTTAAGTTGAGCATATAAGGCATAAAGTAATAAGCAACCGGCATTTTCTTTCTCATTAATTGTAGATACATTTTTTTTAATAAGAAATACAAAATTTAATAACTCTTATACAGTTTCCCAGGTCTTATTAATGATATTTAGACATATTTTTTTTCTAATGTTTGTATTTATTATTAAAAAATTTCGTTCTCCTGTTATTAAAAACTACCAAATTATTGCATATTAAAGTATTAATATTTTAGGAAGTTATAAAAGTTGTAAAATCATATAAAAGAGTAATTAATCTAACATTAAATATTAATAAGTCACATTAACTAAATAATATTCATATAATATTTATAATAATGTTAGCATAACAGGTCTCAAATTGCTTATAATTAGTTCATTTAGAAATGGATTAACATAATGACAAAGATATAACAAAATTTATTGCTGTCATCACATTTTATTCAAAATTAAGATACACTGTGAATAAAGAGTAGAAAAATTTTCCACATTTATACTTTAAAGTATAGCTATAATTTCAATCCATATAAACCAAGAGTTGAAAATTTGAATATCTATCAGCCCATGTTTCATAAACTTAAAAATTACATAAAAGTTTATTGATTAATTAATGTATTATGTTAACTAGATTCTGTATTTTAATTGAATGTGATGCTACAAAATTGATTAATGATTTAAAATAAATATGTGATGCTTTATATATTATGAACAGAAATGTGACTTAAATCATATTAAAGAGTTACACAGTAAAAGCATAATTTGTTTAAATTATATATTTATCCACTAATGAATTTTGCTGAGCTATAAAAACCTGTGGTGTCTATATAAAACTTTAGATTTTGCATTTAGAAGCAATATGCCTATGATTAATGGCAAAGACACTACATATACATAATTCCATTATATGGAATTAAATAAACAATGTTATTCTCTCATGCCTAGTATAAAATTTAATCACATTAAAGCTCATTCTGTTTATTTTAATGTTTATTATGAATTCCCCAAATCATTTTTAGTAGTGTGATAAAGTATTTTCTTTAAAAAATTGTGCTTTTCTAAATGTTAAAGAAATTTTTCAACGAAACTGCAAGATAAAAATAAAATTAAATAACTTTTACAAATCCTCACATGATTTTTTATTCAGTGCATAAACAAATATTGTCCAAGTTTGTTTAAAAAATTTCACATTTATAAAAGCGCTTCACATTCACAGGAAATACACCTACATTATAAATATAAAAATTACACTAAACATTTTATTATCCTTAATGAAATGAGAAATACACATCTTAACTTAAAAATCACATTATTTACAAACTAGTAACTAGGAACTTATATCAAAATTATCATTTTGATAATCTAGCAATAAAATTATCATTTTCACTTATCTGTTACCTAAAATTAAAGTTTTATACATTTGTGATAGTAAACAAATACATAATATTTCTTAGTTAACATATTCATAGAAGTAAAATTTTCATTGATAGGTAAATGACGCATTGATTTTTTTTTACTGCATTAAAATATTTACTAAAAAACGTGACTTAAATGAATAAAATTATCAGCAAAATAACTCATTTCAACATTTCGGGATATTAAAGTTGTTCAAGTTTTATAACGTATTTATTAATATTTTGCTCGATTAAATTAATATTAAAACAAAAAAATGGCAGAAATGTTAAAAGATATGCATTAGTTGTAAATGAATATTTACAATGGAAAAATGGGTGTACTTAAAATTTAACAAAACTAAAAATATTAACAAAATATAATAGATTCAGTGCAAGGATATTAAACAAATAAAAATCACAGATAAATGATGCAATTATATTCTCAGGCACAATACAAATGCTTTTAATGGAACTTATTCTCTATAATGAATAATTAAACAATCTATTGATAAACATTGTAAGCAGATTTTCAAATCTGAATAATTAGTTTTTGACACCTTAAAATATTAACAACATAAATTTAAATAATTAATCATTTTATAATTATAAAATATTTTAATAATTGCATAATTCCTCTAATTTTTGAAGCAAACAATGTTGTTTCTATAAATACAATTTTAGAATTTTTAAATGAATTCTTCATAACTTAATTAACTTTTACCCAAAACATGATACATATATTTTCCCTAAAAATATAAATATGTGTGAGAAAATCAATCTAAATTATAAAACTTTGCAACTAAATAAATCATCTAAAATTAATAGTGGAATTCAGTAGGGAACTTTTAAAAATATTAAATTCAGTGTGACTTCACTATCACAGTAAACTTAATTATGTAAAAAATCAAAAATTCAACTTAACACTTGCAATTAACATGATTATTGAACATGTTAAAATAAATAATTATAGATAAATTTGTGAGCATGATGCACTAATTTGATTGCAAACTCTTAAGTGATAATAGTAACATAATAGTTTCCACTCATACTGTGGTATTTAAAATATAAAATAAAATAAATAAATATTTCATTCTTTAAACTACAAAGACTGTTACTATTGATTCAATGATTATCATAGCATTAACTAACGTTTATAAGCTATAATTTTTATAGTTTAGGGCATCCTTGATGAAAATTTATTGATGTAAAAAATTTACATAATGCATTATGAAAATGAAATGAAAAATGATAATTTTTTGAGAAACATTCTTAAGTACTACATATTAATTATGCCAAGAGAGAGAGGGACAGAGAGAATAACTTTAATTAACAATAACTGAACTAAAATAAATTTTGGTTTATGAAATTAATTATGGAATATTTCAAATGAATCCAGCAAAAGTTTTATTTTTTGCTATTAGCAATTATTTTTAAATAATGAATTAACATTTTATTCATTTAATATTTTGAATTATAAGGACATTTTATTTAAATTAATTAGCTCAATTTTATCCTCATAAAAATGATTACAATGTTTTCACATTATACTTATGAGTGTTTTCTTCTATCAATACCAAAACATATGATTGTAAAAATGTGAAGATTTAGAAACATTCTACAATTACAATAAATTCAACCAATTATTAATTGTAACTTTAAGTGCCAACCAATGAATCGTATAAATAATAAATTATTCAATGACAACATTTTTTTTAACTGCTTTGGCTTGCTGCAGCAGATTTGAAGTGACTTAATACCTTTAGAATGTGAAATATGAAGACAACAGAACACTGAAAGTGAATTGCTGTACAAGATGAATTGAGTATTATTTATAATAAATCCAAAAAAATTATTCATTTAAAAAAATAATGCATTGCACATATTGGAAGAGTGTGCAGTGAGATTTGTTCAGTGACAGCTGAGGTACATAGAAACAGACCTAGTATCATATGGAATAATGTAAGCAAAATGCTATGGTTGCGGATTTATTCAAAAGTGCAACATAATCTCAAAATCTGTACACAATCTATGCTATTCAAACTATTTTTAAAACGAAATCATTTATTATAAAATTACCATGGTAACATTGTGATTGTACACAGATATTAGAAGATATTTTACCTTTTAAATAGCACAATACTTAGGGATTTGATGACATTTTTTTTATTCCAAGCTCTTCAGATGGATTTAGTTAGAAAAATAAATAGTTAAATAAATCTTTAAGAAATATACAGCTTAAAATAAGTTAAATGTAATTTAGAAAGGTACATTAAACTTAAACATTATTTAAGGATGTTCAATAAAAATTGAAATATTTTTCAATGTTTCCAGGTATTAGGTATTTTAAAGATCACTGGGCACCGATTAAATCTGCAATCTCACATTTTCATATAAAAAAACAGGCAAGCATTTTTTTAAAATGTTATTAAAAAAGATATTTAAAACCATTCAGAATCACTAAATTACTTTATGGTTCACAACCTTTTACAAACATCATAGTTTATTAAACATATGGAGTTCATATTTTACAAGTGACACTGATAATGATTATTTTTACTTCCACACAAAAAAGTAACTCCTTCCAAGCAGAAATGCCTTCTACACAAATAAATAATGGGAGTCAACAGCATCCATGGAGTAAAAAACACACCAGCTCTACATTTAAGAGGATGATTACCCATCAGTTACTTTTGGCACAGTACACGTGGCCATTTGCTATACTACCATTGGAAAGAGTACTGATTTTGCTCCCTTTACTGCCATCAGAGTAGTTGACAGAGACACCTTTGCTGCCATCATTTGAATTGACGTGCACAGTCCGAAGCTCCCCAGTAGCTTCTGCCAATTCGGACGGCCCATCGCCATTGTGTTCATTTACTACACTTGCATTCTCTTCGGGAAGCTGTGTGGCACTGGGAAAGTACCTGTACACTTGATCCCCGAATTCTTCTTCACGTGCTGATGACCGAAGAGGAGTGTTGGGGGTGACAGAGTCTTCAGTTTCAACTTGATTTAAATGTCTTTGAGTGAAATAATAGGACACTGAGTGAAACTTGGAGTTGACATCAGGCAGCAACATTTCAATGATTTCTACAAATGTTGGTCTAGCTTTTGAGTTTTTGTGCCAACACATTGCCATTAACTGGTACCTTAATTAATAGATTACATATTATTAGCAAAAATAAGGAATTCTATAGAAATTCTTCAATGAAAATAAATTTACAGTAAATTTTCTTATTGCAGAGAATGCAACACAAAATATAAAAGCATAATTTAATATAGATTATAGCATTAGTAGAAATTAATCTTGATATTTTGTTTTACAAAACTAAGACTCCTTTATAAAAAGTAAAAGTCAATAATATAAATGAAATATTTGGAAAATTATTCATTGATTTTTTCCACTATTTGAATGATTATTTTAAGATTTTCCAATCTATTTTTTTACCATAATATTTATTAGCAAAGTAATAATTTTGTTAAAAATTTTTTATAAAAAGATGTTCATCCAAAAGCTTTCATCAAAAATTACAAAAACTACAGATTTTTAATTATCTCAAAACATTAACCAGTTTTCTCTTACGAATGTTTTTTTTATTTATAAAATCAATCTATATTAAGCTGTTTAGATTTAAAATTAAAAAAAAATACTCAAGTTTTAAAAAAATTGTTATTAAACTAGATTCTATATAAGTTAATAAAGAACTAGTGCAATTATATTATCAAAGCATTTGTAGATATTAGCATTTATAAATCTGATAATATTATGCAATTAGTGTAGTTATATATTGTCTTTGATGAACATTATGAGAATAAAGAAATTTTGATAATGCAACATAATTATTTATTTGGCAAACACTATGAAAAAAAAGTCATAATACTATTCCTCATGGTTTGAAATTTGATTGCAGATATAAATTAAATACAATTGATAATTAAAAAGGAGATTAATAAAGTAAGTCATTTATTACATGGAAGGTAATCATGTTAATGTTATAAATATAAAAATTTTAAACAATGATAACAGTATTCATTCAAGTAAAACAAAGTTTGAAACTTCTCTAAATAGAGTACATCAGCTTTTTTATTATTAGGATTATTTACATTCCTCACATCTTCATTAAAAATTTATGTTTATGAGACATACAACAGAATTAGTTCTAATTTAACTTACTGTGATTGAAAGATATGATTGATAAGTATAAAGTGATGAACACATGATAATAAGAATTCAGTGCTTTAACTGTAAAATTCAACATTGCTAAACAGTTAAACTAATTTTACACCCTAAAAGCATTATTGTGATTAGTGATCAGTGTTCGGAGTGAAGAACAGAATCAAGACTTCAATTCAAGGAGGCGTTTATTACTTTTCTACTACATCGCAAGACGGTCGCGTACCAAGTGGCTGGGGCCCGTCGTACTCTGCTCAACTGGTATATCACGTTCTCCCTGGCGCCTGCTTCCCCCAAGAGAAAAAGGGGGTCGGAATGTATTTCCTGTGCGAACTGTGAGTCCGTACGTCCAAGAGTGGGAATTTATTCACCCTTCCCTGATGGGCTGAGAAAGGGAAATTGCCATTTCCGTTACTAATTAAGGACGTGAGAAAGGGATCACTACAGCATGAATAATGATAATACATAAATAAGTTTAAAAGATCATTAAAGTAACTTAAAGAGTGAAATTAAATTATTTAACATAATTTATTTAATTTGAGGTACATTTTATGCTACTTCAGCTAAGCAATATTCCATAGAATAATTATTGCATTAATAATATTCAAATGAATTCTTACAGCTTCTCAGGACAATCTTCTGGTTTTTCCATTGTATTTCCGGCAATTACAAATTTTAAGACATCTTCATTGGATAAACCTTGATATGGTTGAGATGCTAAAGTTGCCATCTCCCAAAGTACAACTCCATATGACCTTTAAAACCAAAGTTAATCATTATTTTTAATATTTAACATATCAGCTTAAGATTTAACAAGTTTAAGATTTTATTTTGAATTCTTAAAGCCATAATTTTGAAACTAAAGATTTCAAATTAAAATTATTACATTTAAAAGAAATTTTTTTAAGTTTAAGTATTATTAAGTTGAACATGAAAATGTAAAAATTTAGAAAAAATGTTTTTAACACATTAAACAATGGCTAATATTTAACAAAATTCAATTAGTAATTTAAAATAATAATATTCTATAATGAGGGAGAAAAATTAAAAAATGTATATATATAAAGTAAGAAACTTATCTGGAATATTACTTACAATTTTTTTTTTTTAAATAAAGTTTTAACATTTCACATGGGACTTAACATTAGAAAAATTATAAACTACAATATAGACACAATTATGTAAGTGATTTAAATCAAATTAATACCTCTGAAAAAATTATAATCATAAATTATTATATCACTAAAATTGTCATTATTTATTAAATATATGTCATATGAATAATTGATAAAATTGTCAATATTATCAATCCCAGTTCATTTTATAATGTCAAGAATGTTTTGCCTTGGTTAGTTTATCAGTCCGCAATTATGTATTACAAAGGACTAATTAGATTTTATGAATTCTGAACCACTAAAAACTTACATATCTAGAATAGAAATTGAAACCCTGAACTTTTAAACCAAAAGTCAAAATGCTAACATGTAGCTCTTAGCTTGCCTAAAATATGCTGGATTTAGAGTTAAAAGTTTATTTATAACACGTTGAAAATATTAATTAAAGTATCATACATGCATTTCATTCATCATTAAATAAAACTCAAACAAAATTGTAAAATAGCATTAACATAGGTGAGGGTATTAAGCAATAATTTCCTTTTTGTTGATTCACTGGAAAAAATCTGGCATTCCAGCACTAATAACTAATAGCTTTCATATGCACCGGTTTTTGCATAGAGTAAGGTATCAGTATTCATTCTTTTTACTAATTACAAATTTCATGATCTTGGTCAGATTTGAATAAAAATTTCTTTGCCATTAAATTCTTTCATCAAACAATTAAAATACATTTTTATTTGACAAAGGAAGAATATGATTATATTTGAAGAAATAGAATTAGGATAATAAAACAATTGTAGAATTTTAAATCGAACAGTAAATGGGAAAATTTCAAAAATTCATAAAAATAATAGAGCAGAAGTTCAAAACATAATGAATTGGAATAATCACTATTTTAAGCAAACAAAATATTGAGTTTAGAATATAAAATCAAATGGAAGAGAAAAACAGTAAAAACTTTAATGCATAGGTAAAATATTTACCAAACATCTGTTTGGCTGTCAAAGATGCCATCTTTTAGAGATTCAGGAGCCATCCAGCGAACTGGTAGAAGACCTTTGCCTCCCTTACGGTAATAGTCAGTTTCGTAGATGTCCCGTGTCATACCAAAATCACCAATTTTTACTGTTAAGTCTTCAGCTACCATGCAATTACGAGCTGCCAGATCTCTATGAACAAATTTTTTTGCTGACAAGTATGCCATCCCATCAGCTATTTCTGCAGCCATTTGTAGAATTTGCTTAAGAGTTGGCGGTTGTTGATCAGGAAATTCCTGAAAGAAATCAAAAGTTAACAAAAGCATATAAAAAATATATTTATTACTATTGGGCAAAAATCAACAGTAACCTCTGAATCAGGGCGATGCGATCTTAAATAAGTTTTTAAATCTCCATTTGTCATCAGTTCCATTATGACAAGGGTTGGTTGGCCTTTAGATACAACGCCAAGTAGTTTAATAACATGATAACAGTTGAATGCCCTGAAATAAGAAATTAAATTGAATAAAATTTGAAATATTTATTTAAATAAGGAGACTTCTAGCACAAAACAGAAATAAGTTTTAAGACATTTACTCACTTCATAACAGATGCTTCTTGTAAGAATTCAATTCTTTCTCTCAAGGAAGAGCTTTCATTCACCGTCTAGAAAAAATAATATTTTAATTTAATTAACAGTCATTTTGTTCATATTATAATCTTTTTGCAGATAAAAACATTTAAAATTCAATTCATTACAGTAATCAAAGGAAAGGTAATGTACATGTACTAAATGCATTTTGATATAATACTTATACATTCTGTGAATTAGTAAATATACAGAATGTGATATAATCATATTTAAATCATTTTAATATTATCTAAAATATCAAAGAAAGATAATGTGCATAATATTTCTTAAATATGTTTAAAACATATCATAGAAAACTAAAGTTGTAAAATAAAAAAATAACAAGCAAATAGGCAGGCATTAATAAGCAGTATCCAGTCTCAATGAGCTGTTAACTGAAGACATTAATCATCAATTATTCCAATGCCAAGTAGAATACCCTGCTCTGGTTGACACTTAACATTTATAGTTTCTTGAAGTTGATTATATAACTCTGGAATGAGGTTTCTTGCCACTCAATGAAAAAAATAGTTACATCCAGCAATGTTTGTCTAAATTAAAACCTACCTATAATTTGCCATATTATTGGGACAGTTCCAAATCAATTTTTATAATAAAAATTCAAAATCTGTAAAATTCAGATTTTGATTTTCATTTTTTCTTCAATGTTTTTGTGCTTTATTTCAGACATACATTTGTTGACTGCAAAAATATTTGTGTATTTCCCCTGAAGTTACATAATTGAATAATTTTCTAAATTGGAATCATTACAAAAATTGTCCAAATAGAAAAATGTTTTATGAGAATTGATATACACGTTTGGTAAACTATCAATATTATCAAAATTGTCAACTCATTCAAAAAATGCTTCAAAATTATATTAGTTATAAACATTGAAATAATGAAATCATTTAATATATATATATATATATATATATATATATATATATATATATATATATATATATATATATATATATATATATATATATATATATATATATATATATATGATTATTAAACTTGGTATTTATAGCTATATAAGGGAAAGATTTATAATTTTAGATAGAAGGGAAATACAAAATGTTTCATAAGAGAAATATGTAGAGAAACATATGAATTTATCCACATACAGTCAACTCACAATATCTAAATAAGAGAAGATTATATTAAGAGTTACATACATGGATTAATTCATAAGATCTCTCTTCTTTTCTTTCTCTGAAATTTATTTATAGAATATTTTCATTTTCTGTAATATCTGAAATCGTGGAAAATTCAAATTGCAATTTTTTGCAAAATCAAGTGGAGTGTGAAAAATATTAAAATTTTCATCTTAGAATGAAATTATATAAGAAGTTTTTTGATAATATATGCTTACATTATGTGATTATGATACTATCTTTGACTTATTACACACTTACAAATGGCAAAACATTTGATCTGTTCTACTTAAGTAAATAAAGTTTATAGAATTTTAAATCTTTAAGTCAAACTTTTTTTTTTAATATTAAATTTAAAAATATATAAGTTTATTGTTGACTTCAAAATTTGTATAATTATTGATTATGATTATTAATTGCTATGTGTATTTTAAATATTAATTGGTGCTATAAATTTATTTTAACATTGCAACTTTTAACAAACTTAAAATATGTGAAAGCCAGATATATCTTTAACTATTTAAATTAAGGAGTAACATAGCTTGAAATATTACTTTTGCAGCACATGGAATAAGTCTTTTCCCATTGAAGTCTTGCACTTCTCCTTTGTAAACCATTCCAAATGAACCTTGCCCTAACTCCTCTAAAAGCTTGATTTTGTCTCTTGATATTTCCCATTCATCAGCAATATATACTGAAGTAGAAAATTGTTAAATATTAAATGGTGAGGACCACAAATATTATGATATGAAATGAGAAATTAAATTTAAATTTTGACTTAGATATACAAAGAGAATGTAAATTCAAACCTAAATTAGAACTCATGTATTCAGGATTGACTGAAGCATAATCAACATAATCTGGAATCCTTTGCTTCAACCTAGGAAAAGAGAAAATTCTTCCAATTAAGGTTTATTAAACTTTGAATGCAAACTAAACAATGAATAAGTTTTATGCCCAAATTTTTAAATTAGAATCTATTACTAAATAAATAAATGAAAATTATAATGTCTTTTTACTTAATGCATTTGTACTTACTTCCACCTGTAAACACCATACATTGTCCCAAAAGCACATGCAATGAACAACACAATTCCAACAACAAGAATCGTTTCAGTAGTAGTACTTTCTGAAAGAAGTAATTTTTATCATTAATAATCATTCCTTCATAAAACAATAATTTTAAGTTTCCATATTTTCCTTACATGATCTTTATGAGTTAAAAAGTTTTGAATTTTATTGTACGGATAACATGATAAAAAACATTCTCCATAGAAAAAACTTAAAAGAAAATTTTGAAAAAGTGACATCTATATTTCACAAAATAAATAACAGGTGGTAGCATAACATGTCAGACTTATTTCATAGATAATCAGCTTTGTCTAATTACGTTAAAGAACGAATTCAATTCCTTAGAAATATTATGGTTGCTATTCATTAACATTATTTTACATTTTGTTTTGATGTGAGCTGTTTCATTCTGAAAATATTCAAATACGTATATCGTCATAAGGAAAAATAAAGAAAATGGCGATAAATGTATTAAATGTAAAGTAGAAAACAAAGGATGAGTGATACAAAAGAAAAATGTATCCAATGCACAGTTCAAAAATAATCCATTTCTTTGATTTAATTATTAATGAAACAAATATATTTTACTTTCAAAATATGCCTAACTTCATTTTAAAAATTAAAAATTGATAAGTTTTACCAGAATCTTCTAGTAATTATAGCTTTTGATCAATTTTGTGCTTTCATATCAATTTTCGCATTTTGCAATGAGATGGTTCCAAACAGAAATTGTTCATAATAAATGCTTTTTTCTGCACAATTTATTTTTCATTATACAGAGTATTTTTATATTTTATGTGATATCCACATTATAAGCAGTATAAATTTTCCACTATCCGCCAAAAAAATTGCACGCGGCTGAGGATAATATGCAGAAAGGTATGGCATTCTTTTATTTATTATATTTTAGTTAATTATAAATCTAAAACAATAATTAAAGATTTTAAAATTGATAATTAATAATGTTCTTTCAGATGTATCAGAAAATGTTAAATAATGATGGTAAAATGCAATATACTAGAGAATTATTGTTAAGATATTTTAATCTAAAGTTTATATTAGAAGTATTATTATCACCTGAGGCAGCTACAATATGGAAATAAACAAAATTCGTCCAGTTGCCATGTCCAGCCATCGATGTTGCTCGAATTCGCAACGAATAATTTCCTGGTGGTAGTTCAGAGAGTAAATAACCACCTTGTTGATGGTACTGAGATCTTGTCACACATATTCTTTTGGACTTGTGCTGCAAAAATGTTAAAATTCAGTTTTAAAAACACATTTCCTTTTAAATAAGAATTTTAATATGCATAGTAATGTCAAAATTCATTTGCTAATTTTTAATTACTCTATGTCATATTTAAAATATATTTGGCTCATCTTTTGATAAAACTAGTCCCAATGACTTGATTTTTTTTATGTTATGTAATCGAATATTTTAAGAAATATGATTCCAAGCAATATTAAGCTAACTTTAGTAACCAGGGACGATCGTTGCTGTTTATGCAATGTTCATAAATGTTAAATTGGCCACAATTGATTTAACATTTAGTAATTTGTTGGACTGACAGCAAAACATGATTAGCTCTCGGATGACACACACAAATTTAAAGATAACAGTTTTACAAAATTTCAAATGTTATTAAATTAACAATATATTTATCAATGTTATTACATTAACACTATATTTTACACAATTTTAATCCATCGATCACAAAATTGCTTACTTTTGGTTTAAATAAAAAAAAAACTACAAAAACTGAGAGTTAGAAGAAAGAACTAGAATAAG
>JAPDSC010118663.1:0-11862 GCA_026290005.1 Latrodectus geometricus
AAAAAAAAAAAAAAAAAGGCATATGTTATCCTCACTATAACCTTGTGTTATTATGTGTTTATTATTAATTGATCTTATTGTTTTGAAAATGTTTGAATTAAGTTAATAATAAGTTAAATTCTACTCTTGATGAACTTTATGGAGTTCATCGGGGGAGAGAAGATGTGGCAATTATAAATCGATTGATAGCGGAGCATATGAATGTATGTGCTTACATCAGAATAAGAGTCCGTGCCGAGCAATGTAGATGTTTTTCATGTTTTGTTTTTTCCATATTTTGCCCTTTCTTTGTCTAGCTCTGTGTTTAATAAAAAATTAAAAAACCTGCTTAACTTCAGCTTATTTAGAATTTTATTTGTTTTTATTATTTAAGATAATTTGAGAAACATGATTAGCAATAATAGATTTATTAGGAATTTGCTTTAACGTATCCACGTTCATCTGGACATGCAAAGTTTGTCCTATAGTATGATGTGGACAACAGAGTTCTTGTTCAATTGTAAGCTCGTCCCTGACCCTGGTTTAGAATTGCGAGGGCTTCATGATTCGACGCGAGTTTTCAAGATCGTTAACCCTAAAGGGACCCTAGAGAGTCCGGGACTCAACTTCACAGCTTTATATTTATAAACAATCCATGGGGAATATAAAATGCGATGCTTTTTTATACGCCTAACAACACTCTTAAGTATAAGGCCGTTGTCCGTAAATTTTCCTCTGTCACGTATCTATTATCTCTATCAGTACATTTTTCCACTTAAAGGAAACGTTGTTCATCATTCCGAGTTTCTTAATCAAATTAACTTGAAAAAAACTGAGAGATTATTTTCATTCCTTAATAAACAATTCTAGAATGGCATCAGTGAAACCAGATGAAAACTTCACAATTAGGGAATGAATCACTATTATCACAATACAATTTAGTACATTGAGAGAACTACAATATAGACAGTGAAATGGGAAAAAAGTACTTTTTCAAAAATTAAAAAGTTACCTAAATAAAATCTAGAAAGAAGCCGATGGAATAAATGTTTTTCTCTACTGCAGCGCTTCTACAGCGCATGATAGTTTTAAAAGGAGAAAAATGTCCCCACTCTTTTTTCGGAAAGCGAGAACAATAGAGGGCGGAAACTAATTATATTGCGCGGTATAAGCAGCTTTACAGGAATCTTAAACCAACGTTTCGATTAAATATTAAACTAATTAAAAACTCTGGTTAAATTTTGAAATAAAATTTTTTCTTACTTTAATTAAGTCACTCCATTCTGTGCAATTATTCTCAAATTTCTTAATTAAAAGTATCCAATTTTTATTCATAATTGTTAATTCTCTTATGAACATAAATTCTTGGGTTCTATCTTAGCCGCTGTTCAACAAATGTGAGGAGGAACGCTGCTTGCTTTTTGCATGCATGAATTTCCGAGAGGATGCTTAAGAGTTTTCGGGATTTCCTTCCTTGTGACAAATGAATACTGTTTACAAAAGTCCTCCAAGAAGAAACTTTACAAGGTGCATATTAAAAGGCCTTCAGCAGCCTCAGGCAGTTAAGCTGTCCACTACGAGGGATCAAAGCCTTGTGGCTAACTAAAATTTCATAGTGCATATTTAAGCTTGAGAAATCATTCATCTAGTTTAATGTGTCTTTGCATATTTCCACTTTTGTTAAAAAGCATTGAATTCATTTTTAAGATGACATAGATTCTAAGATTACATCTAAATAAAAATTTTTTTTTTATTGTGCGTTTGCTATCCTGATCAAAGCTATTAAACACAACAAGGTAGTCTTTTTGAGCTATTGCCAAAATGATTACTTTCAAATGACAGTTTATTATTAGGGGATCGACACTGAGTTGGCCGCTTCCTCTCATATATATATATATATATATATATATATATATATATATATAACTTATGATTTCCTAACAAATCAATTAGAATAATTGTGCATGGCAATTAATTATAAAATTGTTTTAGCATTGTCTATCAAATTTTCACTGTTTCATTCGGCACATCTTGAAAAACAAGTACTCTATTTCCTAATTATTTTTAATCTGCTTTTAAAATTTCTTCCCTGTGAGACTTACAGCAATGCCTTTATTTTAGGAAAAGTATCTTCGTAATTATTTTCTACCTTATATGATGTGCGATTTTTCTTCTACCTGACATTTTCAGCATACGATGGCTTGTCTCTTTTATTAGATATTATTTTTCTTGCATTGGCATCTAGTGCATACTGATTTTCGAAATTCTTAAATTTAATTTGTATTCAAAAATGTAAAAAATTTTGATTCGTACAATTAATTTTAATTAATAATGCAAAGTCTAATTATTACCATCCTAAAATTTTTAAGTGAATCCATATCCTTACCCTAATGCATTGAGTTACAGTCACCACCAAACTCAACTACAGGGGCACTTTTATATAACTATATATTTCTTAATAAATCTTTTTCTTATTTAATGCATGAGTCATCCCTGAAGAGATAAAGCGTGGAAATGTTTACAAAGTGCGTTGGCAGTTTTCTGGCAGCAAGAAAAAGCTGAATCTACAAATCCGGAAGAAGGCCCAAATCTGTTCTGAAGCAGCAGTGTCAATATCTGATTTGCGTTTCGTGTGTACAAATGCCATCAACACACATTCTTGCTAAGGGGGAAAAAAGCAATGCTTTTAAGAGCTGTTCATATTGAATGCATCGTAAAACTTTAATTGAAATGATTGATTATAAAATAATATTTCTCAGCCAGTGATGTTCGGTTGAAGTTTTAAAATGCTTGATAGCGTAATAATTATTTAACGTAGTATGACAATTAAAAAAATATTTTTTTGTAGTTTTTCAATATTAACTCTCAAAATAATTTAAATTTGAACAGAAATACTCAGTCAAAAGAGGCAATCCAGTAATCTTGTTGTAAACTTAACGAGAATTTTCTCATCCATCAGATAAGCACTTCTGCTGGCCGTGCCTTAGTGGAAGAACAACGCTTTATGGAGTGAAAAGTCCCTGGCTCGATCCCTGCTATACTTCTGTCGGGATAGGTGCTTGGGAATTTTCTGTTCTCTAATGGGCACATTACTATGGCCAAATTTCTATTAAAAGTGCACATAGGAAATGCAATTTACGCATTGTTGCTTAAAATGTCTTACGCCTCTTGACTGGTCTGTAAGAAGTTTCAAAAACAATCACCACTTGTTATGCTTTGTTCAATATCGGCACCAAATATATTATTTTATAGTTTGATGGAATTCTTCTGACTGCCTTTTTTATCAATTCTCAATTAATATACTCTAATATATAATTCTATTATGATCACACAACAGGTATGTTTAGTATCCATATCTTCCACTGCTTAAGCGGTCTGGTAATAAAGTTTTACAACCACCATTTCCTTCATAAATTTTTGAGCTATGGAATTTAAGAATGATTTATTTGGTAATTTAATTGCTGGTTGACGTCTCAAATTTTAACACATGGATTTGTGTTCATCTCCAACAATTTTCAATAAATATTAAATTTCCTACGTCATAAGAGTAAGATCAAGTTTTAAAATAATTTGTTTATTAACTAATAGTCTTTTTATTAAATGGTTAATTCTAACATTTCTAACTCATTAAACACATAATACATATTTTGCAATAGTTATCCCTGTAACCAATTTATAAGAAGGTTCAAACACAAATCAGTAACTATAATAGCTAATAAATAGGATATTTATTTATAAATTGTTATCTTTAAATTAAGTTCCCCTCTCTCTTTTCTCAAGGAGTAACGAGAATAGAATTGTTAGTTAATAATATCATTGGATAATAATAAAAAAAAAAACTGTAGCATGTAATAACGCCGTCCAAAAATATGACAATTAATGGACAAACAAGAAAGGCAAACATAAAAGTCAATTCCTTGATTTTGATTTAATTTTAAACTAAGATGCAATGCATATATATGGATTTCAAAACAAAAAAAAAATTGTCTTCATTTTCACATGACTAGAAATACGATATTGCGAAAAGAATTTTTTTTCCAAAATATTTTTAAGGAAGCGCAAAAAGTAGAGGTCATTGTTATCAGGTCAACCTTTCATTTTCGTGCTGATAGACGGAGCTCTTTTAAGAAATATGAAATATATGAAAAAAAAACTGGTTTGTCAGACCTATACATTCACATATTCTCAAAGCTTTATTTAAGCGTAGAATGCGCATGCGTGTATATTTCAAACATCAAGAGAAATTCGCGCACCTGCGGTTTTTGTGGAAAAAATGTTTTCCTGTAAACGTAATTTTATTCAAAATTGACTTGATTTGTACTCTCGTTATATTTTGGAATTTTATACTAATTCATATGAAACTCAGAGCTCAAATTAAATTTTAAATCATTATAGGCATTCATCCTTGGGAGGAGTCGAGCTCAAGAGCTGTAGAATGGCACATCTTCCAGTTACAAACATCAATGTACGGAGACATTCAAATGTAAAACACATTAATTACCATTTATAGTTCCTCATAAAATAAGAAATAGAGAATAATTCATTGCTTAAAAAAACTTCATACATAAGTGAATTAACTTAATATTGATCCTTACAAAACTTTTCACGCAGAATAAAATAATACAAATTAAATATTAACAAAAGTACTACTCATAATGTAGTATAATGCAAACTCGCTTCAGTAAGCGGACCATCATTATACTGTTAGATTACTGTTTGCAAGCAATTGAATTTGCTTTTAAACATCATCAAACTTGCTTACAAACTAAAGTGACTTTGCTATGTTTAAAACATGAAAAACTGTCATCCTGTGGAAAAGCTTTAAAAAATGTTCAGATTTTAAACCAAACATTATGTATTTAAGAATGAAATTTGTTAATAATTTCTAATGTATAGGACGCAAAAGTACCTACTGATTATTTTATTGCTAAAGCAAAAATAGATTTGTCACTTTTTTTTATAAATTATATTTTTTGTAAATTTTAAATATAAAGCTACCTGCCTGTGATTACAATGTAAAAAGATATACTGGCCTTTCGTCACTCTCAATTTTTTTTCTAGTTAATCTACTTAATTATTTATTTTATCACGTCTTAGCTCTTGATTGCTGGAGTTGTTGTTGTTTCTCCATCTTACTTCCCTATACACAGCCTTGAATTAGGCTCTACCAGTGAGTGGAAGCCGGCAAGTGACAGTCTACGTCATTTTGAAGTAGGAATCAAGCAGAAAACACCCTTATACCTGATCTGCCATCCTTGGAGGTACCATTTCACTTGGAATACCTTTCGACCATGACATATTGAGTGTGCCCCAGCCGTCTTTAGCGAACACGACAAAAATTAATTTAAGACGGATTCGAGCTCACTACCTTCAGATAATGAGAATGACTCCTTCACCAACCAGACCACCATGGCCTTATTTGCAAGAGGCAAACAACATTAGGAAACAAGATATAAACTAAATACAAAAATACTTCAATGCTAAATGTCCTAGACCTGGTGAAAGATATTTTAACATCCACTGCATAAATTGCTTTCTGTGAGGTCTTTTTTATAGGTAATGGCTGCATTCAGGAGTCGCAAAAGACAGGAAAACTCTCAAGCACTTATCCCATCAGATGTGAATGCAGAAATACAACGCATGCAGCCCATTGCTTAACAATAACCCCAGTCATTGAACCTGAAGAGCGTCACTGGGCCACTATGAACCCCAATGTTATTACAATTTTTCTTACAATGCTTTTAAAATTTCAGATGCCAAAATAGTATCCCTCTCAGATTAGATAAAAATGCAAGTATAGCCACATAAGCACTTTGCTTGGAAAACAAATCTTAGAGTCTTCCTGCAAGCATGTCTTTTGAAGCAGATGCTTCTGAAATTTCCATGTTTCCTCCCTTCTTAAACTTGAATATGACCCATTAGCCATAAAAAGTCCTACCAAAGAACTCTAGATATTAAACTATCCGCTTGGAGGTATAAAAGTTAAAACTTTTACATATGTTTATTAAGAAAAGGAAGAAACTTTTATTCTAATTATTTATTTATCAAAGCTTGAATGTAAATTTACCTCTAATTATGATCATTAGAAAAGAATTCATTATGTAAATTAAAAGTAAATACCTGATTTATGCCGTGAATTTTGGTAATGAAATAAATAATTCATGTTATAAGATAGAACACGTATAATAAGTGAACTAAAATAATTTTTTTAATTTCCAGTGAAATTACAAAATAATAAAAAGTAATTTTTTTTATTTTTTCTGCTTATGTATAAAAAATAAAATAGATTTATTTGTGAGTTATTATTTCATTAGATCACAAAGATTATAATTTGAAATGTTTCGCCTAATTGTATATATTAGTAACTTTTAAATTGTTATTTATGATTGAAATTATTCTTTCGAATTGTTAAATACAACAGTAAAAGTGCATCAAACAGTAAATTCATTAAATAAATAATGATTCGAAAATTTAACATGATGTAATTAAATCAAAATGACGTGAAACTTTTTCTTTCTAATTCATTTCATCAATTTTTGAATTGTAAATACGTTTCGCATGCTCTTCAAATTTATGCTAAACATAAGTAAAGTTGCAAGAATATGTAGTTCACAATTATATAACCATAAAATTAATTAGTCCTTGCACATATAATTTCTATTCAAAATTGTCAAAGGCTTTGATAATTTTCCGAAAAATCTTTAATCTTCAACATATGGATTTTTTTTTACAAAATTGCAAATTTTATAATTATCTTTTATTTTATTTTATTTAAAAATAAAAATGGAAATCTTATTGAAATATTTAAAGAAGTTTTATTTTCTGTGACTAATACATGCAATTAATTAATATTTGTATGCAGAAAATGTCAAAAAAAAAAAAAAAACTTTTTAATAATTGGATAAAATATTCTATTAGGTAACAATTTCTGTTCTTAATTGAAAAATAATTATTTATTAAAATTATTTTGATAATAATCGAAAAATGATAACATTTCGAACAATGTCTGAGTGTTAATTAGTATAATCTTTTAAATTAAGGAAGAAGCCAAAAATTTAATTTAATGAATAATTATGAACTTTTATTTGTTGAATTATGAGAATGGAGAAAAAGAACCATGTATATACATATATATATATGATTCTTTTTTTTCTTTTATATATACATATTTAATACAATTTATTTTTCATCTTTAACTGTCAGTTAAAGATGAAAAATAAATTGTATTTTCTCCCTCTTAAAACATACAGATTACACCACTTATTGCAATAATTCATAGCCATCGATCATTTTCCATGAGAGAAACTGTCACATAAATTAATGCAAATCAACCTTATTGCATGCTGAAATGGCAGCGGAACGGTTATCATCATCACAGAATGGTTTCATTTTTCTTTAGCTTCGACTCAACAGTTCGTAGATTCGAATCCTATCTTGCGCAATGATGTTTGTATGGTTCTGAATTTAGTTATATCCTAATGTACAAGAAAATAATTGTGAAGCTCGATAAAATACCAAACCGTTCTCATTTTCCTAATTGAAAATACTCTTATAATATATATTGTTCTAAGAACCAAATGAAGAAGTTTGAAACATTGACAATTAATTAGTATGTCCTACAAATGACAGTGAAAATAATTAATTTTTTTTCTCTCCTACTGACATGTCACCCGAACAAAGATTTTTTCTTCCACTTCTTAGAGTTTCAAATTTTCCCCTTTTTCCCCTCTCTGTTCATACACACACTCTTTATTTCTCTATTCTTAATATCGATCACTGAATAATTACAGTATACACCTGCCTGCTGACCTATACTATCAACGAATCAAAAAACAATACATTCTGCGCATGCGCAACATGTTTTCATCTGCTGTTTTCTCGGAATGGCGCGAAGAGCATGGTATGACCGGCGAAACACATGGATGGAGTTGGATAAGCATCAAAGGCTTATGTAATAGTGAAACTTAGATCTGAGTTAACTTTACACCTTATTTATTATTTTAACTTTACTATTTTCTCTTATTTTAAATAGTTACCTCTATTTTTAAGCATTAACCAGTACTTATGGTAAGTTATATTGCTTGAAAGAAAAATATAGTAACTAATTAAATTTTTGTTAATTCTGACCAGTGTACAATGAATACATAAAATACTTTTTAACATATTACTTCTTTCCAAACCTTATTTCTTGTCTCTAATCCCGTGTGAAGTACGAATAGAAGAAAATGCACTTATTGCTTTGACATAAACAAATTTTTACTTTAAAATGTTTTCGTTTTCATTGAACACTGCTTTGAATATTTTTTGCATTTAAGTATCCTTACAAGAAACGAATACACATAATAGTTAATTTTCTGTAAATGTAATCATTTATATACTTTTATTTTGCCTATCTATGATTATTATATACTTTTTGTCTTGTGGTTAATATAAATTCCAGTGTATTTTAACATCATTTTTCTGATTATTTCAGGATTTTTTTCATTTCATTTTGCTTGTTGCATTTACTTTTGTCGAAATTTCACTATGTCAGCTGAGTGACAACCGAGAAGATCTGCTCAATTGGTGTTTGAAAGGAATTAACCACAAATCCATTCCTGGTAAAGAAGATAAGCTACATGAACAGGTATAGTAATTTCATTACAATTTAGTTTTGTTTGTTAATATGATATTTTATTATTATGTGTGTAAATTTATTGCTAAGAATATATTAACTTTGAAATTAAGGCATTAACTTAAAATAAGAATATGTGGTTTTGAAATAGTAAGACTGTCATTATGACAGCATTATATATTTTTTCTTATGCAGTTGCCAAAATAATTCAAATAGATATTTTCCTAATGTTTGAATTTATTAATAAAATGCAATTTTATTTTTAGCAAATATATGGTAAATATATTAATTTATTTTTGAGTGAGAACTATTACTTAAATATTTAAAAAAAATTAATTCTGAAAATTTTTTCATAAAAAGATATAATTTTAATATAAAAACAAATCCTAAAAATATTACGAGAACAGTTGCTAAGAGTGTTATACCCTATTATAATTTTTATTCTTTTTTTCTTGATGTTAATGTTAATGACTTTTTTTAAATTAAATATTATTTTTAAAATTTAAATAGTATATACAAGGAATCAAGTGAAAAAAGATATTGAACATTATTTCTTTAAACAAGACTTATAGAAATTAGTAATTAAGTTTAAGATAATGAGTAAACGTGGATGAAAGATTCATTTGAAATTGTGGACATTTTATTAGCTCAGAGATATTTATTAAAAAATATTTGTTAGTCCCTTGATAAATTGTAAACAATATGTTCTTTGTTAGAAAATATATAAAACTTAAAAGAGGATTTAAAAAAAAAAACAATACATTATCATTAAATGAATAAAGCTATAAAATTCCTACAAAATTTAAAAGCTCTCTGCCATTACAGATGTATAAAGTCGAAATTTCCAACATTTTAAGATTGTCAAAATTAATTTTCATTAGTTCTTGCTATCACAAAGGACACTACCTTCAAATATATCAATATCATAAAATATCAAAACAATTTGTCTAAATTTAGTGCTAGTTTATTCTCTGTATTTCAGTATTTGTAATAAATTTCAGCTGTTATTTTCGTTAACAGACTTCTTAATTTGTGTATTGTTTTAAATGATATTATATTCTTTAATAGTGACTTCAAATTAATTGTTGAATTTATTTACAGAATGACTTTTGAGTATTTTGTGTCATTTTTGTAACTTGATAATTTTCATAAATTATAAAATTCTGATTAACTCTGTAATCATCCCAACAGACCAGATATTACTTAATAGCTTCAACTTCACCTTAAATAAAAAAAATGTACTTTCCTTGGTTATAAAATTAAATATGTTTTCTTTCTACACAATGATGTATTGTTTTCAAAAACTTCATTTTAATAATTGGTTTCTATTAAGTGTAATTTTTAATTATTTGTAATTAAGAACTTCATAGAAGACTAAGTAACTGTAGAGTTCTGGCGCGATTTCCAAATTTTCACACCAAGCTCTGCACAAATATCTCATCAACCTAAATTACATTACTAAATACAATATCCGGTTACCAAATACCAATCGTGCTCAAACATCAAATTTGTGATTGTAAATATTTCATTATAATTACTTACTACAGAAATATTAAAATGCTTAATAACTTGTCACTAATTTCACAAAGATTACATAATAAAAACAAATATAAACTAAGTATCATGTTGTCAACAATGGGTTACAGTAAATAAAACACTTTTTAATGAAAACTCTAATTTTAATAAACCTCGCAGTCACAACTACCTTTAAAAAATCAAGTGTAGTGTAATCTAGCCCCAATTTGAATTGAGCTATAAAAATAAATCCTATAATAAGAAAAAATAAGTGTACATTCTTACAAAAAACCAGAGTTTATTATCAGTCAACATAACTATTCTGGATAAATCTGAATGCAAATATGTGAAATGTTTATAAGCAATATATAATATAAAACTGCAATAATAATTAAAAACACAAAATAATTAACCTAATTATTGAATTGTTGGCACTGGTCAGACAAAAGATTTCATAGCTCCCGAAAATTCATTTACAAAATTCTCAGAATTAGTACATGGCCATATATATTCCACAAGGAAAATAATAATGGAAAATACAAAAGTAAGAAGTTCACTGCAAATTTATCTTCAGAAACATACTTTCAAAAAATTTTTAAAACAAACTTTAAATCCTCCATTTCATAAAATAAATTTCATGCATGTACACAGTCACATTATGTAGTAAAACAAATGTTACGTCATACAAACATGTTCCAATGAGTTAAATCTGTTTGGCACATTTTATCATCCATAGTGGCCCCTAGTCTTAGGCCAAGTACTTATATCAAATAAATGTTTCTTCTATATTGTTGTCATTATTTGTGCAGGAAATTGGAAACATTTTAAATTAAATATCCAAACATAAAGCCAAGTTATATTTGGAGGATTTAAAATTCATAGAACTTGAAATTATTAAATTGAGATATTTTCAAAGTCATGATATGGAATAAAAATGTTTTATCTATAATCATTGCTTTTCTCCTTTTAAAAAATTAGCATTTTTTACTGACCTTTTATCTCACAATAAATCTGTTTTAAAAAAGTTATTTTTCTTTCATCTGTGTGTGTCATTAGTTCTTCAAAGGTATTTCAGTTATACATAATTTGCTGTATTATAGTTTAAATACAATTATTTTAAAATCAATTATGTGTATTTTTATTATAACATTTCTTGTTATTTTCTGGTGTCAAAGCTCTTGCTGGCTTTTGTTTTATTAGGATACACAATATAAATATAATTAATTTCATTTTATGTAATTATTATTAAATATCAATAAGTTATATATTAATTTAAATATTTTTATAAATGATTATCCCTTAAAATTTCCTGCTTTTATTTTCAATGTAGAGTCATATTATATAGTCTTAAATTTTGAAACCATAACAGCACTCTGTTTTATTTGAAACTAGTTAGGAATGTTTCACTTTATAAAGTAACGAAATTAATGCTATAGTAAATTATAGTAATTTTAATAAAAAATAAACTGATACCCTTTTTATGTTTGTAGTGTGAACCTTGGAAAAATCATGCATGCTGTACAGAATCTGTGTCATATGAAATTCATCAAGTGAATATGTACAATTTCTCATATGATCACTGCTACAACCAAGTAAAAAGAACTATGTCTGAGCAGTGTCGAAAATATTTTAACAGAGACACTTGTTTCTATGAATGTGAACCCAATATTGGATTATGGGTTGTAACTGTTAGTAACAGATATATTTACTAATTATATTTTTATTATAATAGTATATTTCAATGTAGAAATGTT
>JAPDSC010118674.1:0-15886 GCA_026290005.1 Latrodectus geometricus
CGGTTTTCAATTAAATACATTAATTTTGAAAAATATTTTCTTTCCGGCGGCAACACATCCGTTACAAACAAAACAGAAACTATTTTCTTTACTAGGTCGGTGACCATTAGAGGACACAAATCCTTGCACACGCCATCGTACCACGAAAAGCAAACATGAAAGTCAAGACGAAATTACATGTATTAAAAGAAGCCTCTTGCAGCCTAGCACAGGGGTCTTCGGCTCCAATAGAAGCTGTAATCATCGAGATATATAGGCTGTAAATCGAGAGAACTATAGGAATAAAACCAATAAAAAAAATTGCCCGCGTGTAATGGTACATGTTTGCTTCTTTTTATTGCGACTGCGTAAAAGGAACTTTTTCATTAATTTTCTTTTTTTGAATTTTAGGGCCGTTAGAAAGAAAGAGGGAGACGCAAATTGATTTTTTGCTCTTTAAAAGTTCGGCAGAAAAGGTGAAATAATCAAGCTATAGATCAAAAGAAGGAAGGAATAATAAATGTTTAGCGACCTCTAACATCTAATCTATATCCTCCTGTTTGGAAACTAGGATATTAGAAAGAATGATTTTAATGCTTGTGTTTAAAATTCACTGTACCTGGAGACTTTTAATTAAAAAATAGATCACAATGCATGCGAAATTCGGCCTCTTTTTGTAAACAGGAAATATTTTTCATTTTAAAATTCAAAGCCAGTAGTAAACATAAAGAGAAAAAAATTGTATACCCTACTTTTCATAGAAAAATTAGTTTAGTTTATTGCAAGTCACAACTTAAATATGTTAAGTTTTACTATAATTATATAGCCAAGTTAAAAATATTCATGACATATTTCTCATAATTATATTCAAGAATGTTTACATTTTCCGTAAATTAAACATTCTTCAAAAGAATTTTTTTTAAAAAAAAAAGAACAGTGCTATTTTTATTCACAACTCATATAACGAAAAAAAAAATTGCAATTTAAAAGTGTTTAATTGAAAACACACATGAAGAGTAAAACTTATATCCACTTTCGTACGCACTTGAATGGAGTGAGAACTGAATAAGATCAAAATAGTGGCAATGTGCAACTTTTTGTATCACTCAAACATTGATTGGAAATAGAATTTTAATCGAAATCGATGACATAATGTGAGAACAGAGGATTGATTTTTAAGGTGGTAAAAATAATTTACCAATAGTGTATGATATTTAAATTAAAAAGGCTTTGCAAGGATTTAGTTTGGATTGTTTGTCGGTCGTCGCTCATTTTTGCACACGAGGGCTAATTATACCGGGATCTACAGTTTCAAGTGGATTCCGAACCACTAGCAACATACATGGACATAATGGGGTTCGAATCCACGAACAATTGAACCAGAGAGCAAACGGTTACCAGCTCATTTAGGTTTTAAATAACAAAACTACTTGCAAATCTTTTATTTTTGTTGACATTTTCGGACATTACTAGATTTAACCAGTTTCATCATTACTAGATTTAACCAACTCCTTTCAAATACTTCTTTATAATTGGGTTTAATTCGAAAAGTAATTTCACTTTTTCAATAAAAAATAAAACGATTTTTCTGATAGCGAATAAATATTTTATTCAATTATATATTGTCTATTCTAGTTCCATATCTTTTGTCATCTTTCAGACAATAGCATGATTCCACATCCAAAATTGTTTGGTTTTTGATGGCAAAAAACTGATAGAAATGATTATTGACTTTCTCATTGAAGTAAAGATTTTACCGTCTAACAGCTTTTATACAGACTAGAACAAATAATAAGATGCCCAGTCTGAAGAATAGGATGTGGTTATGGGAGTATATCCTATCCAAACTACAAAAGAGCTTTTGGTAGATTAACAAATTTCTATGAGGTCATGCATTATATTGGTGAAACACAACATGTTTTCTAGTGATTAATTCTGGTCTCTTCTGTTTAAGTGAATCGTTTAATTTGTCTAATTGATGACAGTGCACTTCAGAATTGATCATCGTGTTATCTGGGATGTCACAGAAAAAAAAAAAAAAAAAAAAAAAAAAAAAAAAACGATTCCTTTGAAATCTCTCCAAAAGATAGCATGATTTTTTTTTAAGTATATCGTCCTTCAAAATGCTTTCAGGCGGTTCATCTCTTTGATTCCCATAACTCTTAGGTTTTAACATTGTTGCAGAGAATCCATTTCTTGTCCAAAAGATGATGAGCTACAAAAGTACGTCCTTTTCTCGCGTTTGGGAAGCAAATAATAGATGTCAATGCGGTGACACAAATTTCTTTTCGTAAGAATATGACGAAACCATAAGTCGAGTTTATTATTAAACCTAGGCATTTCAAATTATACTGAGCGGCCGAATTCGAGAATTGTAACAGTTACTCGATTAATCTACTTTCAGCGATTTCACAAGTTGTTATTCGGCATATCTATCAATTAATGCCTTTATTTTGTCATCATCAACTTTAAGTGGCTTTATACACAGAACGCGTGGTGAATCTTCAATATCAAAATTGCTGGATCGATTGATGTTTTACAAATCAATTTCGGCACGGGCACTCTGTATCAATACATCTTCTCTATACATATCGCATAATTTTTATTCTAGCATTAGCAGCACATTTACCTTTTCGATAGATGCCAAACATGCCAAAAAATGACATACTTCAAAGGGTACTATCAAAATTTACTACGTAGAATCAATATAGTTTTGTCACAAGCGAGTCTTGCAAGATCAGCTGTCATGATTATGTGGCTTATGGAGAGAGAGAGGAAGTTGTTAAAAATGAGAGGAGTTGTTAAAAAGAGTGAGGAAGTTGTCCTCAATTGGAGAAAAAAAATTTTTTTGCGAATTAACCTAATATTTCGATCCCTGATAAATTGCCAAACCGCTCCAATTTTATAAAACATATATTAGATTTTTGTATTAATAAGTTTGGATTGGGAGCTCTATATTAGTAAGCCTGAATATTTATAATAATATTTAAAATTATATTCATTATGATATATAATATGATAATAAATACCAAAGCAACATTATCCAAAAAACGTTTTAAACAACGCAGATCATTGCCAAACTTTCAGTTTACGTAGGCTATTGACCAATCTTGTTGAGTCACTTTATTTTTGGTGCTTTCGTATCTACTTTAAGTATTCCAAAATTTCCAGTTTATATGCTGGAAAATATTTTCGATATTATTATACTTTTTTGTTATCTTTCTAAAAGAAAAATATACAAGAACTAATAATATAAGTAAAAAAAGAAGAAGAATTTTGAATATTTAGAAAAAATTAGAACTCATAAATGCAAAAGCGTTGATTATTAAAATTAAAATATAAAAATGCTTATTTAACTCAATGCTTTATTCACACTATTTTAATGCTTAATTTAAATGGAAAATTCTAATATGATGTATACTATTCTAGTTTAAAGTGTGAAATTTATTGCTACTGTTAATCAGGGTTAAAAGCTTAATTTTGGATATAGCATTTGAATTGTATTTTAAAGAGAGCTAAGAAAATGTTTTTAATGCACGATTAGATACGTATTTTAAATGTGCTTTTCACGAAATGTAAAACTGATTCAGTCCTATCATAATTTTCAAAGAAATAATAAATAAATAAATAAAAATTCCTAAATTTAAAAGCGGTGGTAAAAACATTTCAAATATGTCATAAAATATGCTCAGAAAGCATTTTTGGAAATTTCATACCATTATTTTAACATTTTGATTCATCAAAGAAAGAACCATATTACCACCAAATAAAAGTTAATTGCTTTTTACTGAAATCGGATATTTCTACAATAATTTCAGAAAAACTTTTTTTAATTTTTACCAATGTATTTGAAGAGTAAGCTGGCTTTGAGAGCAATAAGCACAAATAGAAAATAATTAGTGACAATATAGACACATTATTTCGTGCAAAAAATTCAATATACTTTTTTGCATTTTTTACTATTTTTAGAACATTCAATTTCTTTCTCTGCACAATATTTGGACAGAAGATACATAGAATTCCAGCCTGAAGGGCCACTCAGAAACATACAATAAGATGCGAAATTGTCTTATTTCGAAGACGTACTGTTAAACAGGGTTAAAAATCAGGCTTTATTAGCATAGTTTAAAGTAAAAGAATTTAAAATTTTATTTTCCTAAATAATGCTCAATACAAAATATTTAGATAATAACTATATAATTTTTTTTAATGGCATACATAAAAAAAATTATTTTCAATAACTTTTTTTAAAGAAATATAGATTGAGACCTTACATTTACAAAAATCGACATTAGATAGTAAGTGCTGCCATCTGATGAAAATAATCTAAATGAATTAATAACACTTAATTCATTTGATTTTACATTAAAATACTAATATTTAAAATTTGCTCTGAATTGTAAATGAATTAAAATTATGAGTAATATAACTATGGTTTAGTTATCACTCAATTAATTACTAAAATTAATTGGAGAAAGTATGTAGTATAATTAGAAAGTTACATAATTTTTAATCATTTATTAATATTATTTTAAAATCATTTGTGATGCATTGCAAGTAGATTAACTGCAGTTTTATGATTTAAAAAAAATTAATTTAATTTAAAATTTAATAAAATAAATTAATTGATTACATAGATTACTGAATTTAAAATACTGAATTATTTTAAAAAAAAAAAATAGTTTGTGATTTTTAAACACACTAGTGCTGCCCTCTATTGTAAAAATTACTAGCAATTTTTTATAAAAATAAAAGGTGTCCAATAAATCAAAAAATTATTTCAAACTTGTTTGCATGTTTTGTTACTTAATAAAACTTTTGCAACTTGTAAAATATGTAAGCTTGAGTGATGAAAATAAATCATAAGGAGTAAATGTAAATGAAAATAAATTATTATAACTATTATATGGGTAGATATTTCTTGTAATGTCAGACAATTTTATAAGATTTAAATTTGAATTAAAATTCGAGATTTGAATAAAAAAAATATTAATTCAAAAATTAAATTAATTTTGGAAATGAAAAACGTTTTACCCGTACCATTTGATAGGATTTGCCAGTATGTTTCCATTTAACATACACTAAATTGATATATTAAACTATTTATTAACATACCAGATTCTCCCATATTTGTTTGATCATTATCACTTTGCTGCAAACTCAGTCCAGATCCAGAATTTTCTTGCTAGAATTAAAATGAATTATTAAAATAAATACATCTTAGTTATAGTAATAAAGTAAGTGACCAATAAAATTTGAATATGGCAATTAAAATTTTTTAGCATTTTTAAATTTACTATGAATAACTATAAAATATACTAGGTATACATCTACATACAATGTAAACATTCGTAAGCAAAAAATTATAAAAACATATTTTTTATTAGTTAATTTTAATAAATATACTAATTATAATTGGGTCTGCAGAGTTTTTATTTCTTTTAATTTTAACTAGTATTTTCAAAAATATTGAACAAAAAAATAAATGTGAAAAAAAATTTACCAATTTAATATACAATATGCATGTTTAAATAATGAACACATATATGTGCTGCACACAACTTCATTTCTATCAACGCAATCACCAATAAAAATTAACCATTTTTAAATTCTTCAGATGACACAAATAATAAAGACATAGCTTAATATAAAGTATTAACTTAAAAGTCACTTTATTAATGACATTAAAATTTCTATTTAGAATGTGTGAAAAGTTTTTAAATAGCATTGTTTAAAAATATTAGTTTAAGAGAAGTACATAAAGTAAGTACGCTAAACTAAGTCGTCTTTTGAATTATAAGTAACTTACGTGAAAATTTAAAAACTGCTCTAAAATGAAAAATATATTAAGATGTCATACATTTCGATTATATTTCAATAATTTTAAGTATACAGACACAGAGCAAGATTTCATAAGAATAAAGTTTCTTAAATACAACCACGGAAAAATAAATAAAAAAATTACCGTTTTTTTATTTATTTTAATTTTAAATAAACTTACAAATATATCATGAAGTTAAATAAAAGGAATTTTTAGGAATTTAATAATAATTTTAAAAGCTTAGAAAAATTGGAATGTTTATTTTGTAAAAATTTTCCATAACTGGGAAATAATATATCACTCAAAACACAAATTTACTTTTACCATTGATATTAGATTTTTTTATAAGAGGCCCCGATTTAAAGGAGATTCGTCACGATTTTCCTTTAAATCGGTTAAATCTCACTTAAATAGCATTGAAAGTATCTTTCCTTTATTTATTTTATACGTGATTAGCATCAAATAATAAAAATATAAATAAACATTATTTTTACATATATATACAGCGATCTTTTTGGGTGACTTATTAAAATATTTCTTTGGAAGTGTGGCCAGTGAATATTTTATCAAATATTGAAAATAAAGCCTAAAACATTTTCAGTTTGCTTCAATGTAGTAATTCATCAATGTTTCAGAATTTTTTCCTTTCCAGAAATCAAACAACCTTTCAGAATGCAGTTGTTATTGCACCTGCTTTGCGGGTTTGATACATTCGACACCTGCGAGTTTATAAAACAGATGACTTTTCTTCAAGCGCACATTCAAAAAAAAAAAATTTTTTTTTATGCTTGAAAGCTAACATATATAGTTCTATTCGAATATTATAATTTAATTATACACAATATGAAATTTTTACCATACAATATGAATTATGCTACAAAAGTTCATCTCTCACTTAAAAAATGGACATCCACATAAATATACATATTACACTTTTAACTTGCAAACTTTTTCAAATCTAATAGCTTAAGATTTGTGGAATAAGTATTTTAATTAAGTAAAGTTTAATACTATTTGTCAAACGCAGGTGGAATTATACAGTCAATTTATTTAAACTTATTCTTACCTTTTATTAATTACGTATAATAAAAAAGGTAAGAATAAATTTCGATTATTTCAGTAGTCCAGCAATTAGTTATGTCAGACAGTATTAAAAAAGACCTCAATCGAAAAAAAAAATAACATTTAAAAGAAACTAGTGCTATTTTCTTATGAATTATAATGCTTTCTTTCTCTCTAAAAATATCAACCTAATGGACTTAGCTCATTTTTACTGATATACTTGTAAAAAAAAAATAATAAAACAGATGGAATGTATCAATAGTGCAGGCATGTGACCTGTAGGCCACGGATTTGATAAGCCAGCGAAGGGAGAAAGCGAAACTAGGAAAAATCAATAAATCCTTCTAAGCCCCCATCCGGCGGAATTATTAATATTATAGCGCCTTTAAAAATAGCTCCGTATTACCTTGACCTGCTTTGCAAGAAAGACGAAAGAACGGAGATATTTTATTGAATAGAAACCGGTGAATAACTTTCACCCCTCAAGCCAAACACGTTTGACCTCGATTTCGAAGCGAATGGAAAAACACCAACGTAAGCACAGTAGGTCACACAATCTGTACCAGGTCTCGCGAAAAGTCCAAGAGTCGATTTTTGAAACATGGCTCTAGCTACGGCGAATTGCATTTCTGATCTGAGCCTAAAAACCTGGAGGCTTCCGATTTTTATAATCATTATAAAATTTAACATTCGAATAAATTCACTATAAATAATTTCATAATGAACAACAGACATAACTCACAAATTGAAATATTTATGTTACTTCTTTTATTCTAAACCTAAATAATTTACGTTCTAAATCAAAAATTACAAGAGAAGGTGTTTTTCATAACATTTTAATTAATAAATGTCCTTAATTCGAATTAATGTTGGATTACATAAAACATTAAATTATTCTGACCCGATTGTTGATATTTGTAAATGAAAATAATTCAGAAAAAAAATGAAACATCTTCAAGAATTATCTCACATGTGTAAGTAAAATAATTTCAACAGTTAAATATATGTGTTTAATAACAATATTTTCGCGTAGCTTGCGGTAATTTTTTTAAGTCATTTTTCAATAAAGAACATTTAATGCTTAGTCATAATAATGCTACCAAAATTCTTATTAATTTTATGTACAGATTTAGAAGATTCGTTAGATTCTAGAATTTACATCACTTGAGATTCGAGAAAATTTACGATTTGCATAAGGCCTCTAAATTAATATCTACAGTATCTGCTTCTCGAGTAACAAAGTCGAACAAGTAAGATTATAAGCAATAACCACATCACGAAATGAAAAACAAAGGAAATACTTAAGGAATTAGTAATTAAAATACTTCAGGAAATACTTTAGTATTTTAGGAATTAAAAATTAGACTGAACAAATTTGTAAACTAAGTAAAAAATCTTATTAGCTATTATTCCAATTATATAGAACTTACTTATATGAAACACAATTATATTAATTCAGAAATACGCGTCATAAAGAATTGTTATATTTTTTGCCGCTAGTAATAATTTTTCAGCGCTTCTTTTTAACAAAGCTTAATTTTTAATCACAAATAAAATTCATTTAATTTAATCGAATTAAAAAAATGAAAAATATACCACACAAACTTCGTTACATTTAATAGCAAAAGAATAAAGAGTTTCTTTCAATGCTTTAACATTGATTAATGATAATTATTACATTTTTTAAAAAGTTTAATCTTTGCCAATTTAGAACAACAGGAACATGCTTCTTACTTATTTTGATACTCAATATTTTTTCTTAAGTCGATGTTTTGGGAAAATTCAGAACAATCATGTTATAAAAATTTCTCTGGCGACAGCAATTCGTCTAGGTCTCGAGCTCTTTATTTGAGCATACGATTTTGGATAATTACTTTTCTTTCTTTTTTGTGCTCGGGGAGGAAAACCGCAAATTAGATCGACCAAACAGAGATAAACTCCTGCAATGCTTTTGAGAATTCTCTGCATTTCATTTTGAAAAGATATTTTATATATACTGGGTCTTATTCATGCTCGCGTGGGAAGAATCCGAGATACTACCAACTTCTCAATCTTTTTCATCAAACAACATCATAATTAAAATATAACAAAATGAAATCTTATTTTTATTTCGATAAAAGTGTTATTTGATCATTAGGTACAACGATAAAAAAAATAGAATAACACATATAATTTTGTATATTGTTACTTTTATGCCGAAGAAGCTAAATAATTTTATATCGTACAAAGAAAATCTTCCAGCACATTTTACTGGCTTTAATCATTATGCCCAATATTTGTTCATAGCACAACATAAATTATGAATTTGATGGGTAATCTGCAAAATTCAAAAAGAATTCCGTGAATATGACCACTATCAAAGGGCAGAGGTCTCTGTAACTTCGAAATAAGCGTTCTTTCTTTTAAACAATATGACATCACTGTTTCATTTCTTACTTAAAAGTAGGACTGTAGGAATTATAATTATTAACAATTTTAGAATAAAATTATTTTTCACAAATATCGTAATTTTAAACAGATTATTTTTTATACATAATAGTATTCTAAAACTGCACTTTGTGACTAATTATTCATTTTTTTATCATTCATTTTCTTTCATACACTTTGCAACGGATGGTGAATTTTCTACCTGCCATATCCATGACTGAAGGTTGAGATAAAAAAAAAAAATATGCACCCAGTTTCAGCAAAGGGGAAACACAAAATAAAAAAACAAAAAATGTGACCCAAGAAAGGCCCCCTCAGCATAACAAAATTCTTCAGCGGAATCAGGAAAGATGGCTAAACGGAAGTAAGGGAATAATAGCCTTTTCGCACTACGAACGAGGGAAGGCTGGGGCCCAGACCCCAGTTGGCTTATATAGGACCAATTTTTTTCCCCTTTCAGTTTTCAAAGGACAAGATTGTGGTAGTGGTACTATTACTACAACTACTAGTAAGGTATTACTGGAAAGAGATTGAAAGAATGGTGCTGAGAACAGCTGGTTTGGTTTTCACCCTGCCAGCAATTGACGCTGTTTATATTTTCTCCATATCACCTGGACCCTGTTGACGGCGAGTGTTTGATATTTCACATCCCAGACTCCATTTTCCAAAAACAGTAGATTCCACAACTTGAGCATTTTAATTATTTTAATGTATAAAAAATATTTTCCGAGAAGTTTCTGTATTTATTTTAAATGAAATTACGGATTTTTATTAATCATATGAATAATACTTCATTTTTGCAATAACTTATATTTTATTCATTCCAAAAATACAAGTTAAAAATAATATTTTTAAGAGAAAAAAAAATTTAAGAAATAGCAGTAAAAGTAACGTTGTCAGTTTCATCGCATCGACGTGTTGGGAATGTAGAATTTTGTCCCTCCCCACGGCACGCTAGAGTACGTGCGGTCAGGGAATTTTCTTACTTTTCTGTCAGCTTGGAAAAAACGTGATGATTATATCATCGGTAATGATACATATTTGATTACTTAATCAACTGAGCACTCCAAAAAGTGGATTAAAAATATATTACATTGTATATGATTTTACCAAATTTTTACAGTGACAACTTCGAAATAAATTTTTTAGAGAAACAAAAAATATTTTTTTAGACTTCTCTTGAAAAATAAATACATATTTAACATGCTTTCGTTTTGAAAATATAATTCATTTTATCTAAATCATAAATAACAATCAATGAAATCCATATATATTAATAATTATCATTAGTTTTAAGAGAGAATTTGCAGAAGAATAAACAACACAATCATTAATTTTGATGTTAATTGCACTTTTCTGGAATTACACAATTTACATTGAAACGACCAGGAATGAGTAAACATAAGGTTTAAAATTGGTTGTCTGATACGAAAAGTTATTGTTCTCACGCCAGGGAGTTTGTGGGATCGATATCTGACCCAGCTAAAGATCATCGTGTTGAGGGGGACTATTTGCAATAAAATGTTCTTAGAATTCAATGTATCACTGCTGGTATGGGGTGCTGCTAAGAGGGTCATTAAAGCTAAGTTTTCGACTAGTCATTGATTAAAATTAAACATTGATTAAAAATTGTAAGATTTTTTTTAATGAGTTAATAGGCTTCAGTGGATAGAAATTGGCAGATACAAATGTATTGCAATAACCTAACATAGCTTCATAATTATGAAATATAGTCAAATAGATGAAATAAATATGCATGCTGAAACTATTTTTTACAATTTTCTCATTATAATAACGTTAAATCACAAATTACTTAAGTGCAAAATTCTATTCAAACTTACAATTTACCCATAACACAAAGTTACCAACAACCACTTATCTAAATTGTTGCATACAATAATTTTGGTTGATAAACAATATCTTTGCAGCTGTAGTTGACACAGTTAAAATAATTTATTCTTAAATAAATTTTAAGAATTCATTAATTTGTCAACAAAATAATTATAATTATGTAGGAAAACTGAATAAAGAGGCACCAAGTTGACAATATATAGAAGCAATTTTATCTAATTATTTATTTTAATGCAGTAAATACTTTATCTAAAAAAACTGACAAAAAGTTAGGCTGAAAAGAATATATATATATATAATAATGAAGAATGAAAAACATAAAAAAAATTTTCTACTTAATTTTATCTAGATAAATAGAAAATAATAAAGTTAATTATGAAACAATTCATTTATTAAAGAAATACAGAAATGAAAAGAATTCAACTATGAGCTTTTAACTGTTCACCAAGAAAAAGAAATAGATCAAAATAAAATAAATCAAATTCGGTGACAGATAGAATTTGATATAGTAAAATAGAAAAAAACAGAACACATTTGAATAATGACAGAAAAATAACATAGTCCAAGAAAAAGAAAGTTTTGCAAGAAATAAAAAGCAGTGAAATTCACAATTAAATAGATGAGAAATTTAGTTAGCTCAATCTTAACTACCCCTGCGTGATGAAATCAGTTTAATTTTCAAAATCCAGGAATAGCAAAAATGTAACAGAAATCTGGAATTTCAATACAGTTAAATAACAATATCATAATTATCAGCCACTCATACATATAAATAAAGTGGTATTAGTCACTTCTCTATAATAAACTTCAGCTATTTTATCAATACTATGAATCTGAGTTTTTTAATCCTAAAATAAAAGTTGCTAAACACATTTTTTGTTTTAAAAAAACTTATTTTCTTCCATTAACTGCTCCCAATTACATTTGCTAGTAGCTTACATTTTGCCTTTATTTCCATTAATAAAAAATGCATCAAATATTATAATGATTAACAATTTTTTAATAAGATTTTCATTAAAATAAAAACCATCAGCACAATCCCAATTTTAATGAAAAACATAAAAACTTCTAAATGTTTTTTAAAAACATAATTAACAAGGTTATCAAAATTTTAGTATTGTTTAATACTTTGACAAAACTGTAGCACACAAGTGTTATCTATATCTTTTATTTATTCTAACTAAAAAGCAGACACAATTATCATAAATCAACATAAGAGCAAAGTTAGAAAACCACAATTTTTGAACCAAGCAAATTTCAATGCCAATAAAGAAATAAAATAGGTAACTTTTTGTTAGAAATAACTGGAAAACCACAATTTTTGTACAAAGCAAATTTAATTGTGAAATTAAAAACTAAAATAGGTAGTTTTCTTTTTATATCTATAAAGCAACTGCTTGAAGAAGCATCATATCAGTAAAATAGCACAAAATGAAATGTCAATGAAACTTTTAAATATCTTTTCAGATGAAAGACTTAAATACTCTTATGTGTCATATAATGTGTTTACTAACAATTCTAGTATAATTATATTGAAATTTGTACACTTTTTATCACTTAAGATTTTTCTTAACAATGAAATTTGCACATTAAAATTACTGTACAAAATTATGCTTCAGTTTATATTTTAAATAAAACATAATGAAAGATACTTTAAATACAAAATAACCTTAATGTATATTATAAATCCTGTTGTAAATTTCATAAATAATAATTTTGATCAGAATCAGTTGCAGATTTGGAAGTTCACTAGAAAGTAAAGAACTAAGTAAGCTTACTGCTAGTAATGTAAAAACAAAGCTTAAATAATAATAATTACTATGAATAAACCCATTACTTAGTTAGAAAAAGTTTTAGCAATAGTAATAATCATTGTTATTAATTTGATCATTATTTCTAATAACTAGATAAAAACATCTTACTTACCAATATTTGACAGCCTCTACTATTTTCATCATCAGGTGGAGGAGGCATTACAATCCAATTATATTTTCTCATTTCAACAGGCACTTTCATACGCTCAAAATCTTTCCATTGTGATATAATTGATTCAAAACAAGTTTGACAAGTCACTACACAATCTCCATTAAGCAGAGTGAGAGCACCATTCGGCCTTTTATGCTCTAAAAGGAAGGGAAAATTCTTCACAGAGATAGAGCAAACTCTTTTCCGATATGTGGTAATACCACATATAAAGCAAACATAATTATGAGTATTATAGCGACGATGCCAAGGATTTTCATCTTCTGGATAGGGGGATGCTTCATAGGCATACCACTGGGAAACTAGAGAATGGTAGCAAAACATGCACACTAAAGCACTTCCATCATTTGTAAGCTTTTCAGATCCTTCAGGAGGTGTGTGTTTTGCTAAAAATGGGAAGAACGGCACACAGTCTTCAGATATCTCAGTTCTTGTATTTGGCACTGGTTGAGATTTTATGGCAAATGTTAATCCAGAAGAATTCATCTCACCACATACAAAGCAATTGATTGGCATTAAAATTAATGGTCTTACATAAGGAACTTCCAATGGACCACAAATGCGAGTTGCTTGCTCTTCAGTATTTCCTTTGACAGATACTTTATGGTCTGATAAATGTGGACCTTTTTCCAATGCAGAAATGGGTGCATTTGTCAGTGTTATACTAGATATAGGCATGGTGTTCACAGTTGTAAGTAATGGCTCATTTGATGAATGTTTCGAAAGGTCAATCTTTAAATCAGGAGATGAAACTTGAATATGTAAAGCAGCACTGGCTTCAGTCAAACGAGATTCATTGGAAAATTGAAGAATATGTTCTCTCTCGACTTTTGAAGGGCATATTTCATACTGTCGCTGAGAATGAGGAACATGTGCTGATTCGAATATTTCCCACTGATTTTTTAAAAGCATATAGCATTGGCTGCAAGAAATAACTCTTCCGTATTGATCAATAGAATTGCTATTTGGTTTAACAAGTGATGGAAGTGATGGGAAATGCATACATTTTTCTCGAGGCAAAGTTTCAAGGTAATATGCAGCTTCTTGATTGAAAGGTTTTTCACACAATCCACATTTATCCAAAGATGACTTTTTCAATGACAGTTCATGATTTTCAGATACAGCAGTTTGCGATGAAGAAATATACATTGAATTTGTATGAGGATGTTCAGTTATAGACTTTGAATATGGTATTTTATATTGGCGTTGATTAATTGGAATTGAAGCATGCTCAAAGGCTTGCCACTGATATTTCAATGAACTATGGCACTGGTTGCAAATATTAACTTGTCCATGAATATCCATTGGAATGGCATTTGGAGGCTTAGGTAAACTTCTAATAAATGGGAAGTACATATCATCAATAGGAACTGTGCTAACAAGAATAAATGTTTCTGATGGACTTTCACAAAGATAACATTGATAACACACTATTTTTGATTCCAAAATCTTATCTTGAGAACTACTTTCAAGATGTTGCCTTAAAACACTTCCATTATCAACTACATTTTCATTCAAAGTCTTGTACTTACGACGTTCTTCGGGAGTATTAGAAACTTCATATACTCGAAATTGACGATAAAGTGACTTATAACAAACAGAGCATACACATGCTTTACCATGGGACAACTTATTGGCACCAGGATGGGGTGGAGTTTGAAGGAGAAATGAGAAAAATGGATCCCCTTCTTTATCAGGAAAGGCATTAATAAATCTTTGAACAGATAACTGAGCAACCATACCACAGGTGTAACACACAAATGTCTTATCTTTAGGTGGACCAGTAGGTACATTTTCATTAGGTACACAGAAATTATTTATTTTATAAATGCGATCTTGATGAGGCACATTTTGCTTTTGATAATATTCCCACTGGTTGAGCAAAGACAAATGGCACTGTTTACAAACACGAATACTACTGTCAACATCAATGGGTTTTGCTCTTATTGGCTTGGGAAGTGCCCGAAGGCTTGGAAAAAATGGACAATGAGGAATGGCATTTAAATAAACATTTATAAAGCTTTTAGCTTCTTGACCACAAGTATAGCACACTTCTGGAGCAATTCCAGGAGAAGTAGTGCTAGATGATCGAGATGAAGTCCTGGTGGAAACACTTAAGTCAAGAATGTTACTAGATGCATTTGGCTTTTCAGGAGCTTGAACCTGGAAACCAAATGTGCTTGGAAATGTAGTATCAGAATATTCACTTGATTTAGGTTTTATCACATTTGAATTGGAAGAAAATTGACCTCTTGTTTGCTTCCCTTTACGATTATCACTATCAATACCAGAACACGATGCTTCAAACAACGACTCATAATCCTGTTGCAAATTAACATCCATACCAGCAAATGGTCCTCCATCTAATCGCTTCAACCAATATATTCGCTTAGTATATGGGGTCTTATTCTTTTCAAAAGCATTCCACTGTTGATTAAGAAAAGCATAACAAATACTACAAACCCACACTCTTCCATCTGATCTCATATTCTCAGCTCCCTCTGGAGGCTGATGTTGCTCCAAAAAGGGGAAAAATGGGTTCTCTCCATAGGGTTTTGAGCAAACAACATATTCTGCTCTAGGACCGGAGCACACATAACAGCAGCTAACAGATCGTGGTTCTTGTTTAACTAACATTTCTCTTAAAGTAGTCGATGTCATTTTTACTAAACTGGTCCCATTTCTATCTTTATTTCATATAAATATGCAACTTTACAAACAAAAAATATCAGGCCTTTCTATACTATAATACGGTTGATAATA
>JAPDSC010118679.1:1647-17930 GCA_026290005.1 Latrodectus geometricus
AATCAGTAGCAAATGTAAAAGTATGAATGAGTCTAATAATAAATTTAAGAAATATAAATTTATGTTCAAATTAATATAAATGTTGAAATATTAATAGTAAGCTATTAAAAATCTTATATAGTAAAAAATACTTTAGATTTTATAGTAATTACTTCATAATTCAAAGAAAATATTTGAAAAAAGATAGTGTGATTTAATTGAATTGAATATAATAAGTATTTCTTAATTATTTTTTTCATTTTATATTAATATTTTCTGAATATTTTTTTCAGATGCCAAACACATGTTGTGTATCTAATTGTAATGGTAATTATAACGCAGAAAATAAAGTCCATGTATTTGGATTTCCAAAAGATGAACAGCTGAAACAAAAATGGATAAAAGCAATCCCAAAAAAGAATCTTAATGTAACTAAATATACAAAGGTAATTTATTATCAAAAAAAAAAAAAAAAACTTCCTGCATCAGTTAAAAAATTGTACATTATATTTTATTTAATCAATAAAATTTGCTTAAGACTTCAAAAAATTTTTTATTTAGATATTTTTTGGAATGTAACTTAAATGTTGAATTAGAAAAGAAAATTGTATGAAGGTTTTAATCCTAGTTATAAGTTCTACAACTGTCATTAAATGATAAATTAACTTTTAAAGAAAAATGTATAATTTCTAACAAGAAATTTTATTTTCTTAAAATTTTGCATAATAATTTCACTAAATAAATTTTTGATTAAAAAAAACAAATTTTTATTCTCTTTAAATGAAAAAGATGCATCTCTAGTTTAGATTTTTCAGAAATTTTGAAGCAACTGCAGATTATAAAATTAGCTGGAAAGGATTGAATTTTGGACTAATTTTATATTTAATCAATTTGAAAGGTTATTTCTTTACCAGACTAATTTTAATATGTTATAAAAAGTATTAAAAATTTAAAACTTTCTATTTCATTGTTGGGATTTGTTATGTCTATAAGTCCATGTGTTATTTATTTTTTAACTATCAAATGAAAATCTAATGGTGATAAGAAAATTATTTTGCTTTATTGCTTTACAAGTGTTGAATTTTTTTAACAGTAGCTCTTTTAAACTAATTTATATCTTAAAAATAAAATTTAAGTTGTTGAAATAATCATTAAACCTTAACATATAAAGTTTTGTTTCTGATAATCTTGATCTTTCTAGATTATCTTGTAAAATATTAATTCCTTTTTTTAATAATAGATGCAGTCTGTTTTCATATGCCTCAAGTTACAAAAGCAGAGAGGGCTAAGAGCATATCGAATTGGCTGCGGCATGCAAAAGAAAGGGCGGAGAAACAGAAAAAAATAATGATTGAGTGTGTGAATAATAATGATTTTAATAATAATAATGATTGTGAATAAAAATTGAGTGTGTATATAGAATTCTGTGAAATAAACAATCTAAAAACTATATTTTGTTCCAAATTATATTTCATTTAATTTCTTAAATTCATTTTATTTATACTTAAAACTGTGCAATTTTGAATCACTCTTTAAATGAAAAAACAATTTTGAATATTTCAAAGAAAACAAAATATAATTATGGTTATTGAAATGCCAATTAATGTAATCTTTGTTCTTCTGAAATATCTTAGATCCATTTGATTAAAACACAAATTTGTTTTCTAAGAATTTCATAAAATATAGGAAAATTTGTTAACTTAATAAATATTAATATATTTTGATAATAAATCATAATGATGCTGTTAAAATAGTCTCATGGAAACATTTCAGAAATTGGCTATTTTCTTATATGAGAAAAATAAAAATTAGATAATTATTAATTAGAACTTAATTTAATTGTGCCAATTGAAATTGTGGATTCGTTGAATTGGTTATTTAAATTATTGTTGTAGATTAAATGAGTTAATTTTCATGTGCATTTGTGTGTGTGAATAAAATGTTTTGGTATATATATACCAGTGTTATATATATATATATATATATATATATATATATTTCTTTTTTGAAATTCAATCATTTAAAAATTCTTCCTGTGTTACAAACAAATGCAAATATTTTAATCTATATTACAATATATATGCTAATATATTAATATATTAAAATTAAAATTGATATATTTAATATAATATATTAAACTAATATATTAAAATTGATATATTTGTATTTATTTCTTCTATGAAATTTTAATCGCTTAGCAGTACCCCCTGTTTCACATAAGCATAAATTCAAATATTTAAATCTATATTAATATATTTGCTAATATTGTTATGCATTTGCTTATATTAAAACCTGTATATTTCTCTTATATTTAAAAAAAATGCTACATTGTTTAAAAGTATGATATACTTCTAAACAATGTAGCCTTTTTTTAGATATCTTTCATTTTAAAAATTTGGCATTTAGATATACCCCAAAAGAATTCCTTTGTCAGAAGTATTAATATTTCCTTCGAATGGAATTTTCGCTTAATACCTCGACAATTTTATTGCATTTATTTTTTAGAACAGTAGTAATTTATATTCATAATAATGTTGCAAAAAAAATTAATGAAAGGAAAAATAATTATTTTTCATTTCTTTATTTTTTTGCGAAATGGTATCAGTCACTACTTACAGAAAAAAATAACAGTGAAAAAACCTTAATGAATAATAATAAAGTTATAAACAAAAAGAGACAATTATTAGTAAATAAAATGTGTAAACTTTAATAACATACAAAAAGTTTACTGAATTATTGCAAAAAAAAAATAACAGTGAAAAACCTTAATGAATAATAATGAAGTTATAAACAAAAATACACAAAATTATATTAGTAAATAAAGTATGTAAACTTTAATAACATACAAAAAGTTTACTGAATTATTGCTTAAAAACAATGATAGTGCTCATTATTTAATACTAAAATTTAAAAACACGCTTAATATGGCTGTTATATGAATGTCCAAATATGTGCCAAATCACGTCCAATATGTGCCTGATTACGGCCAATATGTGTCAAATCACGTCCAATATGTGCCAGATCACGACCAATATGCGCCAAATCACGTCCAATATGTGCCAAATCACGTCCAATATGTGCCAAATCACGTCCGTCTCGGAGGTCTATGAGACGTTCTACGTACGTGTTACTTCCGGACATTGGGACGGGCAGAGAATGTCCGTAAGACGTCGCTGGACCTCTATCGGACGTCCTCCGAACATCCTGAGGACCACCGTTTGCTATCTGGGACCCGGTACGCCGCATGTGTGCGCCATTTCGTGTCCACTGCTCCCAACATGTTCTGAAGGCACACTCCGAACTCAATCGACCTGGTGGCGAGCAACATGGAGCGTCAACCAGCCTGTGGTTTTCAAACCGATGATGCGGTCCCTGTCAAACTAGCTTAACAGTGCGAAATGTCTTCTCACATATCTCCCTGGCTGACCATCCCGTTTCTGAATCTTTCATTCTGTGCTGGTTTATGCATGGAAAAGTTCCTGATTGCATCTCCACTGCCGGATGTGTGGTTATGCGCATTGGCACCAAACTTAGATCATTTGCATATCGGAACTCATTGTACTTATTTGCAAATTTTCTCGTTTGTGCCTTTCTCCCTTAATGATAAGCTATTTTCAATGTTCCTGAGAGGATATTTTATTAGATTAAAATGAAATTCTTTATTTTAATTTTGTTTATAAATTTCTTGGTCTAAGTGACTCAAGTAACATGGGCTTCTATCATCAGTTGTAAGAATTCACTACGTCTGAAGTGCGTTTCAGCTTCATTAATGAAAATTTCAAAAAATTCTTTTATGTAAAGTATGAAATACTAATAAAAGTAATTTTTCACTTTTAAAAGTCAATTGATCAAACGTGTAGGATTAATGATACACGATACATTTGACTACTTGATGCAGCAGACTAAATGATACGTGATTTTATAAAACTTTCTAAATTAAATAAGTAAATTAATGAATAAATCAATAATGGTTAAAAGATTACATAACTAACTCATAAATCGTGAAAAAGGTATAAAAGGGAGAAAAATTAACTATCAAAATCTTTATGCTTTACTTCTTAAGGAGAGCTTTATAAACACATTAATAACTATGGAAAATTATATAAATGTGTTGTGTTACATCAACCAAAGTTTGTTGATATCAATATGAGAAAAATCCTGTTCAATTAAATAATTTCCAAATGCTTATAAGCCTATTTAAAGTAATAAATTTAACAAACATCTAATATCAATTATAGTCTTTTTAAGGATTTCAAAATATAATTATAATTAAAATTTTTTGTTTGCTTAATAACTATAAAAATATTTGTTTCGTAATTCTCTTTTATTATTTTTCTTAACATTTCGTGAACTTGTTACTAAGCTAATGGTATTTTAAGAAAAATATAAATTATTTTCCTGTATAAATTTGTTGGTTTCTACTGATAAAAACATTCATTTAAAAAAAAATTAATCACTGATTTTCCTGATGAATAAGGAAAACTCACAATAGGGAATCGCATGACAATCGACGTCATGAAACATGTTTTCCAATTTCCCCATCACTCAATAAACTGAATTATTATCTTTCGAATACCCCGAATAAGAAAATTTCGAAAACAATTTACCACGTGCTCGAAAGTTTTATCTATTTTCAAAATATTATTGATATTTTTCAATTTATAGATTTTGTAATGAAAGTTCAAAATAAAAAAAATGCATTTAATAGTAATTTCAATAGATAAAGGATAATAAGTTTCACTTAGTATCATTGAATAGGCATTTTTTTAATCCGAATGAATTTTAGAGACTTCCTTATATTTCTTCTCTTTATTAATTACTTTATGAGGAAAAATATTTAACTTCGAATAAACTTAGAACTGAAGCAACGTTTTTTCCTTTATTAATTAGTAAAAACATCTTCGTTTATTCAAAGAAAAGGAACTCATAATCGTAATTTAATATTTGTATTTTTAGAAACTAAAATTATTACAATGAATACATTGTCTTTTAGTCTGTGCTTCAGAAAAGAATCATTTTAAAAATATACCTATACAAAAGTAATATCGACCCAATACATTCCTTTATTATTATTCTTTTGCTAATAATATTGATGTTTTACTAATAATCCCGTGAAACTTGAAAATACCTTGTAGCTTATATTTTAATGTACAATAAAAAAATTTTTGCCTAAGATTTCATTAAGTCTCGAGAATTCACGGATTTACTACTATCCAAGAAAATAAAAATGTAAGGAATTTCATTGAAAATATTGATGGGAAATTTCTGTTACACAAAGCATTATTTGGAAATATACTTTCGAGGCATGTTAATAGTTATTTAGAAATATCAAAGTCTGTATGTGAGATGAACATATATAATTTTTTTACAAAAAATTTCATTAAATACTTCGCTTCAGGTTTCTGACTATGCAGATTTCTAATGCTAAAAATAATAGAGTAATCACAAAAATCTTTAATTCATTCAAGATATTAAAATCAAATCCTCTTGAGAAATTAAAATAGTATGAGAGAAAATATACTGCAAATATTTGAATAAACCAACAGAAATCAATTTATACCAAAAATATGAAATCACAAACCAAAATACATGGCTGGTTATAAAAACTATTTCACCAAAAAAGTGACATATTCGACACTCGAAATTTACACAGCAGGAAGATGTGATGATAAATCATCAATAATTTCAGTGCATTCATTTAAAATGAGTTGAAAAAACTAAGACTTACAATTTGTTTAAAAGAAGAAAAAATATAGCAGGTTCCTCAGACGCATATTGCCTCTGAATGGTGTTACTTAAAATGTTAATGTGGTTGTTATGCTTCCCATAAGAAAAAAAAATGTTTATTAGTACATTTCTGACTTTGACAGAAATCTAACTGTATCTATAGATATTGCAGCCTATCGTACTGCAGTAATGCTGTTTGTAGCATTCGAAATCCCTTAAATGTATATAGAATATGGAACAGATAGAGGCAGAACATTCATATGAACTCATCAGATCATTGTGACTAACTGCCGAGAAGACGAACACATTACCTGCATGGTCTTAGTGGATCGCATTGGCATGTGTCTCATGATGTTGCGCCTCTGCATGTCAGTAACGTTTGTTCTGGATATTGATTACTCAGAATATATTTTAAATGTATTCAATACTTAATCCCTAGTTATTTCCAGTATAATATATTTGCTCAATAGAGTTCACATTATACTTATATTTACATTACTTCTAATTACTTGCACAGTAGCATTACTGGTTTAGTAATTTTAATGACTTATAGTATATAAATAAGTATCCATATATGATTAAGAATAATATTTTAAGCTATTAATTACCCAAATAATAATTTTTAAGTGCTAACAATCCTTAATTGAAGCAGTTGATACAGTCTATTTTTTAATTTCATCAAATTTAACATTTAAAATGCAATTTGAAGAATGTATACATTAATCCAAATGTATTAAATCTCGTTTTTCAATTAAAATTCTTAAAAAATTGAGTGCATTTTATATTTTTTTAAATATTTTTATGACATAATTTTACAAGCGATACTTTTTCATAAAATAGAAGAATATGCATACAATTTGCATCTGTTTGAGAAAAATTTTTAATGCAACCAAGAACACTGAAAAATCAAAAATAGATGAGAATAATAATAATCGCTATAAAAATCCTCTTCCTAATTTTAAAATGAAATCGATGGGGTATATTATACAATTTTCATTATGAGCATAAAAGTGTCTTAAACTAAAAATGGAATCAGATTAAGAAATTATCTTAGCAAGTGGACACTCTTGATGTGTGTTTGACAAATTTGAAGATTCATTTCAATATTTGAGGAAAGAAATGTTTGTGTCAGTTCTTCAATAAATCCTGCTTCCATCATCTAAATCCATAATGAATTCAGCATTCTCGTCAACTGAGTGTAATGCGACAAAACAAATAAAGAAATCTTCATTCATGTTATTTATAATAAAGTGAGAAAATCATTATATTTTGCTTGAGAGTTTTTTACCAATAAACTACTGTTTTGTTATAAAATTTGAATTTCTTACTCGTATTAATGCTATGAGTACGAATTTTGTTTTCAATTTTGAATTTTTGAAGGGATTTTCTTTTTTTAGTGTAATATGTTATTGAAACATATTAAAAAAAGTTCCATAATTTCTCAAACAAGGAAAAATTGAAAATATTTTCTTGAGAGAACAATTTTATACTTAAAATGTTCTTGAAATATATATATTCTTAAAATTTTATTTAATTTTTCTATAATATATTCTTAAAATTTTCTTGTATGACATGAAAAAAATTGAGCGATAAATAATTTGAAAAGATAAGATTTTTAAATAGTATTTTCAGTTGACCTATTAATTTTATGACTTATGGATGAAGGTCAATTTTTTTTATTTTATCCAAAAAAAAATTCAAAAAAGTTTAAGGTGCATTTATCTTGGATTTATTGTTCATAGAATACCTATTGTGTTCTAGAGATTTATCAATGTTTTGAATTCATTCTCTGATTAAAGGTTAAGAAATAGTAGATGAAATGGGGCAGAGGTTAATGTGAATGAATTCATTGATAACAAAAATATCAAGGCAGTCCCAAATGCATTTACTTGATCACTAAGCAAATCAGAAATGTGCTTTCTTGACGAAAAAAGAATATGAATCATTAAATAAACTCTTGTTCCTTTCCAATCGGAATTTTGGACATAAAAAAAATCTCTGTTTTTAATTAAAAATATTAAATTTTTCATCTTGAAAGTTGTAAAATTAACTATTATTTAATTATAATGAGAATAAATATAAGCTAAGTTAATGAAAATGGTACAAAAGTAGAACCAATAAGTAAATACATATTATAAATGAGTGAATTTAGTTAAATATCCCACTTTTATATGTGAATTGTAATTTAAAAATTCATTCTACATATCGAATGCTGTTGATATAGACAAATACCAATCAAGTAAAATATATCTACTATACTTTAAAAAATAATGAAATTTATCTTTAATAGTTTTAGCTTACATGCCAAATTAAATTAGCATATGCAATAAATAAAGTAAGCTCGGTGTATAATTTATAAATAATTAAGTAATAAATGCATATTTTAATACAAAAATGTTTACTTTTTCCATGGAAAACTTCCCCACTATAAGATAAATCTTGAAAATATTTTCATAACATCGTCTATTTCTATTCTAATTTATAGACACACATCAGATCAAAAATATTTTATTAAAACATTTATTACATTAAAACAAGTAATGTAAGAGTTACACGAAACTAATCAATTGCTTTCAGCATTTTCCATAGTTTAAGAAGGTCCCCGTGGAATAAAACTGACAATATTGAAAGTCAATTAAATTTTTCAAAGAATATGAAAAGCACTTAAGACAAAAATAAATTCCCGTAAGGAATCTGGTTTCTTTCAAACTTGTGTGAGAGCAATATTAATTTTGCTCTTTTATCTGTTGTATAAATTCAAACGCACTTGATACTGCTGCTACATTTCACAGTTACCAGGCCATCATCCCATTTTTATGAGGACTTTATCGTTTACCATCCAGTATTTTAAGCCATACTTTGAAAAATTCTCAACCTAATGTTTCCCTAAGAAATGCTCAGAAGAGGAGTACTTCTATCAAATATTATCTTGAAGTAGAACTTTGAAAGAAAATAATTTATGTTAACACAAAGAGATTTTGTAATTCATATGATTCAAGAAATATTCCACAAACATTAAATGCTATAAACCTTAGTCTAATTTGTTATTCTCGTCATCTTTAAAATATGTGTCTGTAAGTACCGATATTAAATAATTTTTTTTTAAATTGTAAGAAAATAGTTATTTCAATAAAGCATTTCGGTGAGATTGGGATTGAAAAATCATATGTATAATAATATCATATCATATGTAAAAATATATCAAAAATCATACGAATATCAGTATGTAAAAATGTTAATTCAAAATGTTCCACACAAATTTGATTTACATCTCGAAGATTATTATCAATTATGTAAAAAATTTTATTTTAAATGTTTTTTAATGAAAATTACTCGAAAAAGAGTTTTAAAGAGGATTTTAATAATAGAGAGAGAGAAACTATGAAATCACTTTTTAGTTACTTTTTGTATTGAATATAAATCCATAAGTCTTGTTTCAGACGTTTGAAATACTGAGATAAAAGTTTTTATTAAAAACAAGTAAATGTTGCATCAAGAGGATCTTGCTGCTCTAATTAAGAAAATAAAATTTTAATCTCACAGAAATCACTTTTTAAAAAGTACTTCAATCTTAAAGTTCTATTGAAAATAATCTTTCTAAGATGGCATTAAAATAATTCAAATTTCCTTGCAAATGTAAAATTTTTAATTATAAACTTTTAACTGACAAAAATAACGCCCATTTTGTTCAGTGGTCAGCTTTCCTGACAGCGGGTGGCAGGTAGTAGGGTCGAATCCCGGCTCGGAAATAGATGTATTTTCTCTCTCACTCTTCTGTCTTAGTCTTTTCCTTGAATAAATAGGTTGTGAAGGGTTGCTTACTCTATAAACGGGTACCTAAGGCATGTATGTACTGAGGAAGTCGTACTCCGCACCAAATTACGACTTGTGACGTCACTAAGCGGTTGCTGAAGTCAAACTTTGCTCACGAACAAAACATTCCGAAGTAACTGATTTTAAATGTTTAAAAATCTCTCTAACTATCAATTTAATATAATATTTTTAAATTAGTTTTGAAATTATGTTCCACGTAGAATAAAAAAATTATAGAATAGCAGATATATATATATATATATATATATATATATATATATATATATATATATATATATATTACAATCGTGAAAAACAGATTTTTCACTCATTTTAAAGTCAATTCATTGAAATTTTATTAAGTATTGAATTTCAAGTTTTTGTGTACTTTTTTTCAAAAGAAATATTTATCTGCGGTAAATGAATGATTAATATTATATAAACAAATGCATAAAAAATTATTATTTTTTAGCAAAGCATCATTAATAATCATTGTGAGTGTGTGTGTTTTTTTTTTTTTTTTTTTTTTTTTTTTAAATAAGCAAAATAATTTTGGCGTTATTTTCTATTTTAAAGCAATTATTTTAACAATGTAATCTATTAAGAACTAAAAATATTTCTTTAAAAACTTTTAAAATGTAAAACCATGATTAATTCATTAGAAAAAAAATATTCCCAGTGTATGATAAATTTCGAACAAAATTCTACTCATTTAATGATTTGTAATAATTTTGTACAGTTTAAGTGGAAAAGAAAAATAACTGAATACAAAATAATTCATTAGAATCACAATTATTTTACAATATTTCTTCTAAAAAGCAATACACAAATTTAGTTTGAAAAGCAAAAATTAACATAAGCATTTTCTAGATACATATTTGTTTTAAATTCGTATCGATTCTTATAAGAAATAATGAAAGTTTGATATTTTGAAATGTTAAGCATATATATATATATATATATATATATATATATATGTAACACAAATACATAATTAATATATAATATCAGAACAAAGTAAAATTTATTTTATACTTAATTACTTCATTTTCATTCAATCTGTTTGTTTTGATGTGTTCATAATAATAGATCAAAATAAACTGTTTCAATATATTTAAACTTATTTTCAAATTATTTTCGCTTTGAAAAGAAATAAAGATATTAAACAAAATTTCTATTCAAATTACTTTAAGAATCTTTTTAAGAATTGGGCAAAGTTTGGATATTTCCTTTTTTATACTAAATGTTAATCACTATATAATCATTCCCTCGCAAGCAGGTGTGCACCATTTACAGGACATGTTTTTGATTATTAAAATAAATATACAGAATAAATACATGATAAAAACAATTTTAAGAAATATCTCCAGACGAATTACAGCTACGTGGTAAAGTAACAACGGTGAGAGCGTTAGCATGCGAATGAATCATATAGCCTTTTGATCACGTGGTAGTCAGGCCTCGTGCTGTCAGAAGGTGCTGGCAGGTCAGTGCCCCTCCCCATACTGCCAGTCTAGCTGGAACAAGACAACAACTGACAAATAGGATTTTTTTATTTTAAAGTTTCAAGGTTATATATTATTATTTTTTATATTTTTTTAAAACTTTCATGTAATTGTTTCTAAATATTTTACTAAACTGTCGGAAAAAATTTTACAAGTCATCTCTAACGCAGACATTCTGTTAATACGTTTTCTTCACACGCCTCGAAATCTTTTTCTTGGGTAAACAGCGTTTTAACCATTACAATTCTTAAAATACATTGCAAACACTGTTTTTGATTTTTCACATTTCATAAGGCACCAAACAAAAATTATTGCACAAAATCAAGCGAAGTTTTCAAACAAATTTTGATATATTATTTGTTAAAATATGCAAAGACAAATCTGCTTAAATTTGAAAAAAGATTTGCTGTAAAGAAATATAATTAAATCCATTATTGGGAAAATCTATGATTATTTGCTAAACAACTAAAATAGGTTCTTTAATTTTAATTTTTTTTATTGTTTTTCGCTACAAATTCTGATTTGCGTTGCGCCACAATCGAGACAGACCATGCGAGTTTAAAACTCTTACTGTTAGGCTCTATCAATACTAAATAATGTAAAACTTAAATATTAAGTGGCAGCTTGTAGTTAACATTTATTTCGCGGCTCAAAATTAAAAATAAAAAAATAACCAAAAGATCAACATTTTATATTTCATAGAAAAAAAATTAAAATGGTTACAGAAGTTCTCACGGTATTTACATGATTGGGTTTTAATTTAAGCCATAGCAATTCTACAAAAAATAGTAACTCAGAAAAAAAATTAAATGAGGTATATATAATATAAAAATGGTTTCCTTTTTAATTTTTTCAGTGTCGTTGAATAATACATAATTTTTTCAGTAACCTTATTTTTCAGTAACTTTATTAGCTTATAACCAATTAACTTTAAAGAAAAATACATCAAATTATTTAGGTTTTCTGTAAATTATAATTCTGAACTATAAATAAAATCTTATATATAAGACAATTTCGTGATTAAATAAGAGATAACACTATTGCACTTGCTGTAATTTAAAAAATCAGACTTCGGAAAACGTTCATTTAACAAAGAACAATATTTTACATAAAAGGAATATTTAATTTAAAGTTTATAAATATTCATATTTAAGTACATAACGATTCTCTGCTAAAGGAAACTTATCCACTATCAAGGCATTAAAAAATCTCCCAAAGAGGAAAATTTATCATAAAGATATCAACGTATTTTCATTTTCGCATTTTATTTCGATAATCATATTTTATTTTGTATTTTATCATCACATTTTATTTCAAAATTGTTATTATTTGCGTTTTGAAATGCAGAATAATCTTAACATATGCAAAATTATCTACCGTGTACTTTGAACTTTTTCTTCATTTGTATTTTTACTTTTAGGCGTTTGTGATATTACAATGAATGAGTATTATCACAAACTGCAACACATTACAAACTGCTTTCTTAACAATCTTATGTACATCTTTACATTTAATATTATTAAGAGAGTTAAACGAAGTCATACTATAATGCATTCTTTAATAATTAATTTACTGATAATACATACAAATACATAGTAAAAGGAAATATATCTACAGATTTTTTAAGAGAACTGAATCATAAGAGAGAAACAGATTAAATATTAACTACATTTATGTTACTTTTAGAAGTTTAAAGACATTTTGAAAAAGAGCTTATCTAAGAATTATTCAATTATTTAAAAAAAAGTAATAATTATTTGAAAGAAATTCTAGAAAAATAGTCTCACCTTCAAAAAGTACGAACACTACGACTTAAAAAGAGTAAACATTTTAAAACCGTATATAAACATGACTTTTTTTATTTTGTATAATTCCTCTTACACACACCTAAAAATTAATTCAAAATCTTACATTTTAGCAGGAAAAAATTTACACTTGGAAGAATAAATGGAAAATGAAAATTAAATAATTTATATAAGATCACCCATTAAGGTGGTAGCTAAACAGAAATGGTGTTTTGAATTAAATGAAACACCTGATATGAGACAGCTTCAAACGATTAACTTCATATTGTCGATAAAATTATGGACCAAATTAATGTTATAAAACTCTGTAATAAAGGAGAATGTTAACTATTGATATTAAGAACTGTTTTGGCGCTTTTATAAAAGCAATGAACCAAAGCATAAAATATTTGACTGGTTACATGATATTTGATGCCATGTCCTTTGTACAATTCCAGAAATCTTAGATTTGAACAATAAAAAATTCTTATTGTGTGACAGATCTGTAAGTACAAAATCACACACATATCATTCGTTATACGTGCTATTAGGGAAAAATATTAAATAATAGTGCCAAAAACTTAATTCCTTCTTGTTGAGAAACTTTTAAGACAACTGAAACCAGTAGAAGAAAATAGAGGTTATAAAAAACATTATATTTCATTGCAAATGATTCAAAATCATTGCAGCAATAATGATCAGGTTGCATTCTGATATTAATTTGCAATTTAGTTAATCATTTATGATTCATATTGAATACAAAAATATTTCGCTTTAATAATTTGAAAACTTTAGTGCATTTTTTCAAAATGATAAAAATATTTTTCTATTTCGTACATAATCCCATAAGGTATTAAAATATAAGCGTATTTAAGTTTTGATTGCAGAATATAATTTTCAATTTTAATGAGAAAACCTTAAGAGAATATGGAATGTTAAAATGAAAAGATTTAATGTAAAATACGTAATTTTTATTTTTTAATGAAAATATTGTTTTTTAGAAGTTTTAAGATTTTTTCTATGATATATTTTAAATATTTTTATAAAAATATTTTTATGTTTTATTATATTTATTAAAAACGTTCTTCATGTTTCAAATTTGATTGCAATTAAGAAAATTACAACCTAACCCTAATAATGGTATGCATCAAACTTAAAAGGAATGTTAAGCTAAATTGTCACAAAAATAATTGTCAGTCACATGTACTATAATTAAAATCATCTCAACCAAACATCGTTCTAAAATCTTTACCTATATCTCAAATACAGATGAAATACTGTGTGTAAGATAAGACAGAATAAAATATGAACAATAAAAATTTTAATTGAAACAATTTTTGATTCTACTTTATGGGATGAAACTTGCGTTATGACAGTTCAAGACTAAAAATGCTCTTAAGTCATGTTCTATGTCACAATGCTGCAGCTAGTATCTTCTAATTCCAGTTGCAATCAATAAATTTTTGGTTAACTAACAAAATATATGAAAGTAATGCTGTCATTTAATATTCTAATATTTTTTCTATTCAATTCTATGTTATCTTAAGAAATAAATTAGTACATTAAAAAATTGGAAACTCTTACTGCTCAACTTACCAGTATAAGCGGATAAAATAGTGACTGTAACTCTATACAGCAATTTTGAATAGTATATGTAACTCTTTGGCAGCTAATTTTTATGAAACAGAGAACAACATTTTCTTGATTACAATTGTTGATTCCTCGAATTAAATTGTGCTTTCTCTCATTCATTTAAATTTTTTTAGAAACTTTTTCAATCATGTCTTCAATTCTGTATCTTGATGCTAAGTAAGTAACTTTCCAGAGATGTTGCAAAGTTTTATAAATGGCCAAGCATTTTAGGCTTTCATTTGAATTTCATAATGAATAATGTCACTTGTCACGTTAACTTTAATTTTTGTTAATTTTTTACGATCGCCTCTCTTATATTTTACTTTTTAATTTTTAAGCTTAAAGCAAAGGTATCGAACATTCAGTTATCAGGTCGGCAGTCACAAAATGGAATTGAAAAGCTCACAATCTCACTTCTGGATGATAGCACAAAGAGTTGAATAGGGGAATATTTCTATTATTATTCAACATTAGAGATCAAGCTTGAAACGATTCCTCAGGATGAGCATGATTTTTAACGATAAGTTCACGATGTTCTTTGAATATTATACTCAATGTAGTTTTTGAATGAAGAGTTTGTTTTCTATTCCTCTGTAACGTGGTATCCTCGAAATTTGGGAGAAGTAATGCTCAACAAGGAATGTTACAGTAAATTTGAATGGGGGGACAAATGTGAATTCCTATGATTTATAGGTTGAATATATCCAAATATGATTAAAACAGGGAAACATATTGCTCAATTCAACTTTATTTATTCAAAATGGAATAAGATCACAATGAATGGTAATGTACGCACACATTTACCTTTTGGCATGCTAATTTAAGTTATTTTTTTGAAGAAGTTAAATTTAACAATTCGTCAAATCATTTCCACTACAAAAACTATTAAAAACTATCAAAAACTAACTGCTTCAGACTATTACTACTTACAAAATAATCATAATTTCTTTAAGAATCTTCTTTATTTTACATTAAAATAAGTTTTTCAAGTTTAACATCACAATAAATTATAAGTATTTAGACGGAACTTATTTACTCATAGTAAACTATAGCTATAAAACATAATTTTAATTGCGTAAAAATTCTTTCAATTTGAGGAATTGAAGCAAAATATAAGTAGTAAAAAGTAACAGAATAACATTTTCAGAGTAGCATTAATGTTTACTTATTAAAATAACAGGTTAAGCTAAACGGTTGCTGTTAATGGGTTTGATGTCTATCCTGATAAAATTAATATTTATATTTTCATTATCATTTTTTTGTTTAGGAAAGCTGCTATAAAATAATTATTCTTTTATTTTTCTTAGATGAAACATTAATCTATTATTTACTTTTAATATATTATTTATGAAGTTATGCGCGTGAGTGATTTAAATTAATTTTGTAATAAATTTTATTTAAAATATAATCAATAAACTTATAAAATAAGTTTCATATCGACTTTTTAAGTACCAAGTGTAGGCTGAAATAAAAAAAAATCATATTCAAGTTACCGTGAAAAATGCGATTACATATAGATCGCATAGTAAAAAATTTATTATTTCAATTCAAGATAAATTAATTACCATGCACTGAAGATAAACTAAGTATCATGAGGTACAACATATGATCTGAAATATTATTTATTTCACAAGATTATTTGTGTGATGACGAAACAACTTTATTTGCTTTATGATATTTTTCATATATGTGTACAGTTAAAAGAAGAAAAACACTCTGTGTCAAACAAATATGCATACATGTATTCAATTAACTCCAAATGTTAATGTATGTTCGCGTATGTGTGTGTGTCCAAACAAACAAACAGCATTCACAAACGTACATTAAGTATTTATAGGTAATC
>JAPDSC010118679.1:17940-32103 GCA_026290005.1 Latrodectus geometricus
CAAACAAACAGCATTCACAAACGTACATTAAGTATTTATAGGTAATCACTGTGGTAAATTTTCCAACAATAGAAAATACCACAGCACATAAGTTACTCATGCTTTTTCTAAAAACTACATACTGCTTATAGGTTTTCTTGCATAAAGTTTTCTTGAAGTTTGCGTATTTAAATGCTTCCACACTATATTAAGTACAGTCCTATTATATCACGTTGAGCCCTGGTATGAATCACATATTTTGTTTCAGATAAGAAATGAATAAACTAAACGCTTTTAAAGTCAGTTGCTCACATATGGTTATTTCAGTATAAAAATTGAATAAAATTTCATACCCTCATGGTTTTTAGCCAAATATTCTTTCTCATGAATACGTTTTTTGCCCATACTTACGCATATTGCTGCAAAATAATATACTCAAATCACCTACTACTTAAAGGCATTTTTTGATTAATCGTATAGGTAGAAATATCTTATTTAAAAAAATTATTCTTATATTGTTCGGTGAAAAGAAATTGATGAATTAAACAGTTGCTCAAGTTTTATAATGAAACATTTTCCGTGAAGGGTTTACATTAATAGATTTCATTATTTAAAATAATTAAAAAATTATTCTTCAATACATTCTCAAATCATGTAGCTTTTTATTAAATATTGCCATAAAATTGTAATTAAAAAAGTGTACAATAAATAAAGTTGTAGTTGCCGTGTGCCACCCAGGCTGGCAATATGCGGTGCGTTGCGCCACTTTTCCAACTGAACCGTATTTGGTGTGGAGTCAGACTCTTCCTCAGTACACACATGTCATAAGTACCCGTTTATAGGGTGGGCAACCATTCACACAAAGAAAGAAAGGACAAAGATAAGAAAGAGAGAGAAAAAGTACACCCATGCCCTAGCCAGGATTCGAACCTAAGTCCTTCCTATCAGTACTCATGAACGCTAACCACTGGACAACAAATAAAGTAAAATGTGTCTCAACAATATAATTTTTAGGAAAGATATACAGAATTTAAATTATGAAGATGCAGGTTTTTTATTTATATTAAATCAATGCTCGAATATTTTATCAACGCGAAATACTAAACAAACTTACAAGTTTTTGCACGAAAATTGAAATAAAATTATATAACTTCAAAACAACATTGACTTTCTTTTGATTGACATTGACATTTTTTTAATTTCTTTTCAAGTTTTAAGTTCCTTTTCCCTAGAAAGTAATTTCAAATGCACAATTCCGCATACAGAGTATTAAAAATCAGTTTTTAAAGAAAACTGTGTTTAAGATAGTTTAAGCCTTACAACTCAAATTTCTGATAATTTTAATGAAAAGAATAGCTAATGTATGTCTGTTTGGAGAATTTTTTTGTAAGATTTAGATCCCAGGTTTCTTTTGACATTAATTTTATAATAAAATTTCTATAAATTTCTTGCATATCTTTTATGGTTTATGAAAATAAAGAAATATCTTTAAAACACAGGAGGATTATAAATTAAAGTTCAGAAATTTTTAGTGATTAGTGTATTGGGCGTGACGTAAAAATCAGTCTATGTGTATAATGAAACTTGGAATTTCGATTTCTAAAAGTAATTTAGCTTCAAATATGACGTCTAGGAAAAAGTTTTATATTGTTTACTGAGTGATATGCATTAATCCGCCTAATTGTGTTCAGTGAAGGAAAGAGAAAAAAAGAAACTAAACTAAAAAATAAAAATGATTCAGAGGTCAACTACCTAACTTTATGTGGTTTTTGCCTTATGTGACTACTCTTTATTCAACATTTGTCATGAATCAAACCAGTGTTCGAATGCTGTCTTTTATGAACTTCTCAGATTAAAGAAGTTACAAAAAGGCTTGTCAAGCTTAAAAATCTTACAAACTTTTGCTAATTAACTCGGAATTGATAGAGTTATAATATCAAAACTAAATGGGATCGCAATTGGGGAACAAGAGCAGGCAAATTTTCTGGTTATTTATAACACGGGTAAGCTATACATAATTTTGGAGAATATATTACATTAAAGTATAAAATTTTATCCCCGTGAATTATTTCCTACTCAGGAATTTCCCTTGATGTGATTATCCTGAGTTTTCTTTAAGACTCTTAGCATGCATGGATGGTGCATGGCCTGGTATATTTTTTTTTTTTGGTACACACAACTACTTCATTTGGAGATTTGATAAATCCATACATTTTTCAGCAGAAATCTCTTAATTCATCAAATGTCCCAATGTAATGAAAAAATCATAAGTTTTTACTTTCATGCGGGAAGAAGATAAAAATTATTGGTTGCATGCTCCACCGATTCTTACAAGTAATCTGATGTATTTTGTAGTCTAAAAATAGAAGCAAAGAAATCTCTTGATTCGATGATATTCATTCTGCAATGTACATTGAACATTTATTGTGGGAACGTATTTCTGATAGTAGAATTTTTAATAGTGCGTTTCCCATAGAATGATTTCTATACCAACCGACTTTAATAGAGTGGTATGCCAAAGACATGTCCCGAAGTCGCAATGTGAAAAGATTTAATGTAACATAACAAGAGGCATAAATCATTTCGAAATGCTTTGAACCGCAATAGAAAATGTGCTATCCATGCACCTCTTAGAATATTACATTATGCTCGTATTGAATCACATTTGTAATTAACAATAAAGTGCAAATTACTAATTAATATTATTTGTAATTAATGGATAGATCAGCAAAGTTTAAAAAAGATGAATATTGTCTCACTGGTACTCATAATTTTGATAATACTCCCTGATAATATTCCCTTTCTCATTAGTATTGTCAATTCTTACATTTTGCTAACACTGCCTCTCACTGGCGTTCTTAGATTTGATAGTACGCTTAATTTATAAATACTTCGATATTTATAATTCACACAACTATGCCTATAAGTCACAGAACCCAAATATCCAATAGAGGTGCCATGTTAAAACTACTTTTACGAATAAAAATTTAAATCTCATATTCACCAAGTTTTATTATGTTTCTTCTAATACAATTCCAATAAGAAAATTCAAAACACTTCCCATCAATTTGATCAATTTCGACGTTATGGTAATTTATAAAATCCGGAACTTTTTGAAAAATTCATAATGCAAATAATAAATATTTAACTTTATAACCTATTTATCATCTCAGTCCTTTTCTTAAACTTAATACAACAGCAGTTGGCCAATCCCTTGTATCATGAATTTCTTCTGGTGTTGAGTGTTTTCAGATTACTACTTTCTTAAACTCCTCTTGATAGACAAACTAAAACAACAGCACATTATATCAGGGCACTGATCCTCTTCAACAAGGTTCATGTAGTTCTGAAAACAACAAACAGACATTTGTCTCAAATTATCTCCCTTCCTGCTTCCTTAATTACCTGTGACTAAACACGAATACTAGAGATTTTTTTAGTCCTTTAAAAATTCCACAACATCAAACATATGTTTATTACACTGTCAGTGTTATTTTAAACAGTCGAAAACACAATTTATGGACACTGTATTTCACTAACCCACATAAGAAAATTGTCATATAATTTTAAAAAAAGCAAATTCAAAATTCACCATAAATAGCAAAAAAAGCAATTGGTTTGCTAGCAATTTCCTTAAACATACGCATTAGAAACAGTTTTTCTGAATCTATTTTTGTATATTTAGAGCTTTTTTACATTCAATCTTTTTCTAATGCAACAAATAATTACAACATTGTTTAAACACTATAAAAATAGATACCTATTTATAGTTTTTGATAAAAAGAATATATATTTTAAATAACTGGAAATACATATAAAGTTTCCAAATAAAATGTTTTCTATAATTTATTTTTAACACCTTTTATTTAATGAGTCTTTCAGTTTTAAAATCTGTAATTTTAATTTTTGGAAAATATGTATATTATATATATGTGTGTGTGTGTACATAGACAGATAGATACTTAATGAAACAATGTACACAAATTCCTATTATAAACAATTTTAATGTATTCCTTTAAATTTAAATTCTATTTTAAAAATTATTAAACAAAATAAGAAAATGATTATTGCTACCAATTCGAAGAAAAAAATTTCTTGAATTTAAAGAAAGAAACTAGAAAGAAAGCTTATTAATTTTAACATTATAAACTATTAGAAATTGAATATAATTAAACGTACTATAAATTTTAAGTCTATGTTTAAATACAAATCAATAAGTAATAAAGTTTCGCTCCTATAGGTGGAATATACAAATACATATACTAGGAAAATAATATATTCACCACCTAATTTATGGTATTATACTGACGAAAACACAATTATGACAATAGTGTTTTTTATAAAATCGGACAAATTTCGATAAACATACTTTTATTACTTTTAAAAAGCAGAAAACTTACTAAATCTAATAGATTCTGTTAACAATGAGCTTTATAAATAACGAACGAATGAACTTTTGTTTTGTCAACAAATTTACATTGTGCATCTCATTAACAAAAACCACAGTTAAATAAATTTAAAACGAATGGCATTGTAATGTCCAAAAAATTAGCTAATCAAAATTGTTTTATTTTTAAAATAAATTAAACATATTCAGCGAATGTTTTTTTCTACTCTGTATGTGAATGTCGCTCTGCTTATTTTGAAAGGTTGGGTCAGCTGCTAATACATGCAGAATTAAAGTTGCTCTTTTAAAAAACAAATGAAAAATATGCACACAGTGAGAAAGTTTCTTTGTCTCGTTAATTCTTTATGTGCATGCCACACTCCATATTTCAAATGGTTTGGGCAGCTGCAAAGTGAATATTGTTCTAGGTTTCTTGAGATTCCGTAACAAAGGCATGCGTTTGACCTCGTTCTCATCATGAGTAATGAATAGCATAACTACGCAAAAATGTTTGGATGAACTGATGGCTTGTTTTCTTGTCTGTTCAACTGGGACATCTCTTTTTTCATTTATGCTTATGACACTCAATTTGTGTCCATTTTTAAGGAATAATATCGCTTGTGATGTTTAATAGGTTTTGTGATCCATAGCAGTCTACGCAGTCTAAAATTACACAACTAACTATATATAAAAGTAAGTTGTGAAAAATAATACTTATTTTCTAGTACGTTCTTTTCATTTATATTGACTTTACGTGATTTTCATTCACATAAAGTCAATATAAATGAAAAGATGGGTAAGGAACTAATTGTTTGTAAATAAAATAAAGTATATATAAATCATAAAGTAGAAGTGTATGCAAAGGTTGTAGATATATGAATCGAGCTTTTACCATTTTCAAAGTGTGTCATCACTGCTTCTAGTGCAAATACTATAATAAGTTGCAGAATATTTTAACAATTGATAAATCATATAATTATACTCTCGTAAAAGGAAAAATAAACTCTTTTCCTTCCTTTGTTATTTAGAACTGATAATAACAGCTTTTTATGATGTTAAAATAAAGTTAAAATCTTAAAAAATTCCTTAAATATCGTTATCATTTAATAGTCTTGAATTGTAACTTCTTTCTCTATTTACCAAGAAGAAATTACCATGAAAATCTTGATAACTCATAAAAAGATTGTTTGACATACTTATGTATATGTGTGTTGTATGTCACATTTTTTCCTTTCAATAATTATTCCAATATTATACACCATTTAAATAAAATAAAAGTATTAAAAACAGCATATATAATTAAGAATTAGTATGATGATGAATTACAATTATTGTATATTTGCAGTGATTAATACCGAATTTTTACAGTACATTTCCTTTACATGTTATTAAATTAGATTGCATTAATAATCCAGATTTAAAAAACATTTGAGGTGACTCTAATTTAAGAAATTTCTCGAAAAATATTCCTTATGAATAAACTATAAAATAATAAAGATTTTCGATTTAAAATTAGCCATAAAACAAAAGACTCTTTAGAGGGTGGATTGAATAAAGAGTTTTCTTTATACAAGTTAATTACATTTCTATATTTCATTAAATCACGCATGTGATCACTTCTTCAATATGGAAACAATTCTCACTTTAAGATATAAAACATGAAATAAAATAATTTTAATAAATTTCACATTTTTATTTTAAATAGACAACAGATAAAGCTGTATTAAGCTCGCTTTCATTTCAAAAGAATTTTATATCAATTTGTACAAAAGTTAATTCTACAACAATATTTAAAAAACAATTAATAATTCTGATAAACACAATTAATGGTAAAATAAAAGTTACCTTATAAATAGTTTTAATAGACTAAGTTTATATACATTATTTGTGCTTTCTTTAGTACAATCTACCCAAATTTGACAAAAATTATGTAAAACTCAAGGGCATTTCTAAAGTTATTTATCCATCTATACGATTGGTATCATTTTTTAAATTATTTTATGAGAACACAGAAACATAAAAGTGCTATTTTCTATTGCTGGAAGCAATCAAAAAATCAAAATATATTAACAAAAAACTAAATAATTATTTTAGGATTCGGAAATTAATTACACTACACAAAATCATTTATAGTTATAATCATTAATAATCATGTGTATGTGAAAAGTAACTGATCTTTGCAGTACTTTAAGCTCCTTCACTTAGAAAGAAAAACTCATTCTACAAATTTAATATGATGTATATAGCATTCATGTAAAACTTAATGATCACAGATGCAAAAAAAAAAATCATTTTAATATTTATGAGGAATTTTTTACAAGTATATGCAATTCACACCTCATTAACAGAAGATCTAATTTACTAAAATAAAATCGCCTGAATTTCAATGGAAATAATTGTAAATACTCATTCATTAATTTTTTAGTGAAGTGTACTACACCTCTTAATTAATTCACAAAAATGATCTTATTTATAATTATTCTTTTTCATTAATTTTTTCCTATTTGGAAATTTCCCAAAATCAAAAAAGTCACCTTTTCCAAATCAATTTTTCTGCATAAACTTTCATTTTTGTTCAGTAAACCATACAAAAACTTCTGGAAATCCTGACTTTCATAAAATGGTTCAAATTTGAAATTATTTCTTTCGTTTTTACTTTTTCATTCTATAAGGAAGTCTTAATGATTCAAAATTTAAATAATTTTTTTTTTCATTTTTACTTACAAATCTTTATTTTAGTCTTTAACTATTATTAACATTTATCCAAATTTTACCCCTAATCCTTTTGAAAATATTTTATGTATTTCTCTTAACTCTGTATTTTTTTTTTTAATCTTTACCGCCTAAATTCTTTTGATTTATTTCAAATGTTAATATCTGTAATATTTCATTAAAGCCACTGAAATTTACTTTTAATTTTTAATTTAAAATAATCTTTTATTTCTAGGTTAAAATATCATCAGTTAATTTTTTGCAATTTTATTTCTTAAAGTAACACTTAATAACCATCAAAATCAATAATAATTTCTACTTTCATTCTTTTTCGTAATGAAATCATCCTAACTTCTTTCATTAATATTTATTTACTCTAATCTTAAAGATTTACTTCATTATAAATTAAATATTTATAATTTGTTCTCTTATATTTTTTATCCGAATTTTAAGCAGATACTTTTATTTTGTAAAATTCTTCCGTTCTTTAAATATATTCATTCAATATCGCGTTGTTTTCTTTATGAAAGTGTATTTTGTTTTTCTTTGACTTTTATCGAATCTTTTTTATGTCTATCGTTATTTTTTTCATTTTTCTGAGTATTTTTATTCTGACAATTACGTAAAATGTTTTACACTCTAGAATATCACGCAAATATATTTGGAATGCTACTCTACAAATCTTGTTCTGATGAAAAGATTAAGTTTCTTATGTTATTTCGTTTAATATGTATTCACTTATTAAATAGTTCACCTTTATTAAATATTCTTTGCTATTATTTTTCATATAAAATTTATATTTAAGCTAATCATTTTAATTTGAATTATACGTCAATATTTGACTTATAGTATTACTTCTTTCAAATTTTTTTTCTTTTAATAATCTTTACCATATAACACTGATAACTATTAACAAATTTTGAATAATAAACAAATAATGAACAGATATATAATAAAGTGATTTATTTTTTATCATCCCTGTATATTTTATCCATTTTACCATACAATGACAAAGACTACACAACTTAACTCGCTTCGAATAATTATTTTGCTTCTCAGTTCATCTTGCGTATTACCAAATTAGTTATCATACCATATTATTATTGAACTTATATTTATTTATTACTTACGATATTATTAAATTAAATACATTTTACATTATTAAAATAATATAAAATTTAAAAATTACGAATAAATTTGCCGTCTTTTTAATTATATGATATTTATACACAATAAAGTGTTGATTCCAATAAACCTCAAGCAATTTTTAAAACAGGAATATTTCTTTGTTGTTAAAATATAATACATCATACTTATAAATCCTAAAAGTATATAAAAGATAAATAAAATTAATCATGTTTCTTAATTTCTACATGTAAGAATAAAAATAATTTAAAAAACTATTCGAGGAATAGAAAATTTATTAAGTACAAAACACTAAGTTTTTTTAAGCTTTGCCAGTTTCATTAACAAAACAATCTTCTTTTACAATATCAAAATAATTAAAATTTTTAAATAAAAGGAGCAATGATGAAGTTTTCACTTTAAAACAAATCTCAGAAAAAACTGAAAGTTAAAAAAAATTTTCTAAGCAGAAAATATAGAAGCGAAACATTAATAAGAAACATAAATAGTGCGTTAAATTACAGTCACTAGAAAAGATTCAGGTAATTAATTAAAAGTGGATTCCAAATCTCTACAAACATCCTCCTAAAGTAGGATCAACCATGCCAACAGTTGAAATGAAGCTTCCTGAATGTTAACTATTCGACTACCAGTTTGGGTGTCAGAAGGTGATAATTACAAAATCATTGCAAATATTCGCTTAGCGAAAAAACAGACAAAGCGGTAATTCCATATGAGGAAACTTTCATGATAGTCAAATCAGGAAGCTAAATTACATTGTAATAATGTTAATTTATTTTAATTGAAGTAATTAAAGTATGAAGAAATCAAAAATGGAAGATTTGAATAAGAAAAACAAATTCAGATTTCGTTCGTTGTTGAATGCGGCAGTATCATGCATTTAACAATGCATTCCGAACAGGAGGATTTTTAAAAAATCAGCGCCAGATATGCTTTGTGCTTTTTAACGAAATTGATAAACTTAGATTATTCCCATTATGCTACAGCATGATATAGTAATGTAATTTCTTCAGAAGAAGCTTAACGTCAAATCAAAAAACTAAATTAATAATAATAATTTATTTTAATTGAATTAATTAAAATATCTAAAAAATAAGCTAAATTTAACAATTAAATTAAATTTTAACTGAGAGAATTTCAAAGCGTGTGATAATTTTCTTACAGAGAGGAACTGTGATGTACACAAGCATACACTTACAACTACTTTAAAACAACAGAGATAATACTGATGGAACGCTAATTCAATGCTTTGAATACTCTACAATGGTGTAAGCTTTCTTATAAGCTCATTGTTTTAAGAAAAACAAATACTTGAGATTGGGTATGACTGAGAAAGCCATTCAATAGCACCACTACAACAACATTATAACGATAGAATGTCTCTCAAAGGAAATATTTTACCACTGATGAAAATCACGAAATTTCTTTATAATACCTGGATCAGACAGAAATCAAAATTGTGTAGCAACCGCAAATTATTAAATTATTCACATAATCTAGTCATGCATTCAGCATCAAATCTAAATAGCATCGTTGCTTTAAACTTCATCATAATGTGTCGATCATATTATGCATTTTGATTTCTATCATGAATAATTCATGATAGACATTTATGTACTATCATACTAGGTATTTTTTATCCTCCAGTCCAAAATCCATTTAAAAGTTATTTTGAGTGCTTATTTTAAAGTTTCAAAAATTAAAATATTCTTCATTATCTTTTGGTAACAGTGATCGAGAAGCCTCTGCGTCGTATCATTGAAGAATGCTTTAACTTAACGAAAAATATATCCATGCAGTTAAGAATGAAAAGTTTTAAATATATATAAAAAATTGTATTAAAATTTTAGTACCACAAATATTTTGGCTTTAATTTGAATCTTTATGAAATTTGGTAGTGTAGTTATGTTTTAAATTAAACTTCTAAATATATTTCACATGAGTGGCATTAAAAATATAAAATTCTTCAAAATAAATAATATTCGGAATATTATATTACTTATTGAATTATCTTAGTCTCTTCATTTTAAAAATAGTGGTAGGAAATAAATGATATTGGATCGAAGGCATAAATAATTTATGTGGCTACATTAGAGATGAATTGAATAAATTTATCAAGTCAACTATATAGAAAAGAAATGTACTGAATTCTGTTTTGTTGTTCCAGTTGTGTTTCCTTATTTTAAATAAAATTGTAATTTTTTTGGTGTTCAAAATATCGAACAGCTGAAATGTAAAACCTACTGATATATGGCTATTGTAGTTATCTTATACATCTATTTCTATTTCTTATACATTCTATTTCATCATTGTATTAGGTAAAATAAAATTTAGATCTTTTAAAATATTGCAGGGTGATCAATGCAGTTCTAAAATTGAAATAATTTGTATAAATGTTCTATATTTTGCTCACAAATGAAATTTGCCAAGGAATTTGAATTGAATGATGTTATTCTTTTAATTAACAAATATTTAAATGTTCTTTAATAAATAACTGTGAAATCTACAATAAAATAAAAAATAATATTATTATTTCTACATTGAATTTAAATCAACGCTATATCTTGATCAATATCCTAAAATAATTAAAACTTATGAAGTAATTTTAGGATAATTTATATTTATTTTTTAATGCTTATAAAAAGTGTAACAACACTATCAACAAACTTATACGGAAAAATATATGTGTGTGTGATTTTTTTAAATTTTTTAAAAAATTAATTTTTAAATTAAGTTAATTTTTTATCAAACATAAATGTTTTGTAATACAAAAACAATTATAATTACTAAGCTCCGGTATTTTAATAAAATGATATAATAAGTTTGTCCACCTTTATAAATAGCATTGTGTGTGTGATAAGCATTTGATTTCTAACACGTGATTTAAAAATAACACTCTACTGGCGTCCGCAACATATAGTAGCTTATTTTGTGTAACCCTTGACCCTGTATTACATCAGAATAGAGTTTCAATTTTTTTTTTTTAAATAAAGTTTAACTCGCTAATACACAGTCTTTTTAAAGCTCGATTTAGCGCAATCGAATATTAACTCGAGCGTACATGTTAAGGAGTAAATCCAAGTAAATTAAATACGCAGGAAAAGTATTTAATATTTTAAAATTTTTCATTTCCCCGAAAATTTACAGAATTCACGAGGATTTGCTGAGCAGAAGCGGCATCATACACAGATAACGTACAATGATATACTAAAACGCTAATAGTAATGTTACATTCATCAATGATGTGGTTACAAAAGCTTAAAATAAAAATTACGTATTATCTTTGCTTTGCATAACGCTATATATAAATAGCATGTTATTTACAATCAAACTTGGATTCTAGGTTTAAGCAATAAGACTTTCAGTGTCCTACTCTAAATAGGAATTTTTAATTTGGATTAAATTGATTGGTAATTGAAATTATGTATTAAATTCATGTGTGTCAAATTAGTTAAAATATATTATAACAATAGTTAATTCAATAAATTTCAAGTATATAAGTAATAAATTTACTGAGTTTACAAATAGATTTTTTTCTTTATTATATGTTCCTTTCATATACCTGTTTTTCACAATTAATGAGACAAGTATCAACCGAGAGTAATTACTGCGTACAAAAATAAAAAATTATCCTATTTCCACAACCATCGAAGAAGGATGACCAAACTAAAGCTGAAACCACAATATAATGCTTCATAAATTAAAATTTAGATTCCAATAAATTATTTGAATAAATATTCTATGAATTTTCGTTGGATGATTCGTTTTTATGGAATTCCTTATGAATAAAAATACTGAACCATACAAGAATTTTTTTAAAGGATAACGCATTAGCTTTCGCATTAGTCATTAATCCTTGATATTATTTTTTATTATAAACTTCATAATTCTTATTAATATTTTAAAAAGATACAATTAAAATTTTTTTCAAGAACAAGGATTTTTTATGACTCATGTAGAAAATTATATTATTCAAGAATATTCTTAAATCTTTTTTCGAAAAATTGCATGATTAAAAATATTTAATAAAATGTAACAATACTCTACCAATCCACTAATAACACTTCTTAAAATATAACACCTTTTCTCTTTTGTTTATATTCCAGAAAACTAATTAAGCATTTTTCTAAAAACGGTGGAATTGTAATTCAATAGAAACGTATAGATTTGTTGTTTCATTTTTTATAATTGCAGACTCTATCATCACAAAGTCATATTGGAAGAAATAAAGAGCAAAAAAATATTAGTAAAGTTTCGAGCTTATAAATAGTTATTAAATTTTAATTAACTTTGAAAGATAACAAACTAAATACTTCATCTTACTATCTCTTATTTTTTTATTTATTATTTTTTTAATTGGATATTTAAGATTATATCTAAAAATCAGAAATGTGTTATTTTAACAGTATGAACAGTATCTTGAATGTTATAAATATACTTAGATAATTTTAAACTATATTTAAAACCGAAGTTAGATGTCTTATATTCATCAAAATATGAAAATATCTATTAAATGAGATTTTATAATTTTTTCGCAATAATTTTCTCACTATGCACATTTACATATTTTTAATAATATGGAGTTATAATCTCTTAAAATTATAAGATATTGAACAATACTTCATTGACTTAAGATTTATATCACAAAGAAATATTAATTCATTGTTAGTGCTTCATCTTTTAGTTTTTAAGAATATATAAATTCTTTTAAAAAGATTTTTGGGACATATATTTTTTATCAAATATCATTAGAAACATTTTAATGTATTGTAATATTCTTAGTAGAGACAGTAAATTAAAATATGAAGATATAATAGGAAAGATATCTTCGGTCATATTGAAAGTCGATATTGACTACTGTGTTAAGATGAATATAAAAACACTATTGTATCTTCACAAAAATATTACTCTATTTTAGTTTCTACTTTAAAATCCAAATAACGCTATTTTATTCTGGAATATAATGTAAATTGTTTTACAAAATAAAATTGTTTTAAAATGGTCTACATTTGAGAAAAATATAAAGAATTCACAGATATATTATGCATACATATGCTACGTGAGAGACTTTGCCTCTATTATGAAGAAACCTTGCAACAAAAATAATAAATTGCTCATTTATTAGAAACAGATTAGATCTACAAAAAGTAGTCGAAAACCCTCCTAACACCTTACGTATGTCAGTTAATTACACAATCTTCCAATCAACTACCTTGAAATACCCAGACATGAAAAGTAGTCCTCAGCATGATACTGATTTTCAATTTGGAATAAAATTTTAAAAAAATCCGATAAGGTTAGAAATGTATAGAGTCATTATTCTCCTGAATACATTTTCTCAAATTAAAAGTTAGTTTAATTTATAATCAATTTATATTAAAGAATTCAATTAGTTCCACTTCGTAGAATTATCTGGAACGGCTCATTATTCAAACTGAACAATATTTTCATTATCAATATGATATTTGGACTAAATATTTGAATTTTCGTATTTGGAGTAAAATTTAATTCTGTTCAATAATTTCTGCATCATTAAGATATCACTTAAATTAAGAAAAAAAGTAGTTGTCTTGGATGTTAAAAAATGCAAAAGGTAAATTTTTATAGGTTATTACAATTATATACACATAGTAAAGTTATTTTTAAAGGTAAAATTACTCACCAAAGAAAATACTTTGATGAAGATTCACAACAAAGCTTAGAATATTCCAAAAGAAGTCAGAGGAGAAGAGTTCAATTTGGTGTGTTGGAAAGAATTGTAACGCACTGTCATTCAGGGCACGGAACCAAGAAAGACGGAGGTTGCAAAAAACAAACAAACGAATGAAAAGCGGGCATTCGAAGCTAAAGGTAGATTTTGGCAACCGGGATTCTTCTTGGCATTGACAAGAATTTTTTTTTTTCTACTTTGCTGGCTCGATCAACAGATTCTTTTCTTT
>JAPDSC010118684.1:0-14819 GCA_026290005.1 Latrodectus geometricus
GGCAAAAACGGCTGAATCTAATGTTTTGCTAAAAGCTACGGAAACGGAGTGTTATTCACAAAAATATCAGTTTACTTCAAAAGATCACATAGAACTATCTTAAATAACTTCCACGTTATATATATATTTTCACGCCTACCTTCTCAGCTTCGCGTGTATACAATAAAAGATAACGAACTAAAATGGTGACATTCTTTCAATCATTATATTTTGTTTCATTAGTAGTCGCTATACACGTCGTTTGTAAAAATGTAATGTTAGGCAGTTATTTTTCATACGAAATTTTGATTCATTTCAAATAAAAAAATGATTATGTGTGTGTACTAATAAAGAATATATATTGATATGATTGGAAAGCAGAAATGGCTCAAACACAAGATATACTTGATTGTGGTTTCCTTTAAATAAAAGTCAATGCCAAAGAGATAACACAGAATATGATTTATTCTAAGATTCTATATCCGAAAGTAGGATTCCAAGTCAACTGAAACGGCGCCATTAAATAATGAATCTAAACATGAAGATAAACCCCATAAATATATTATAAGACAAATAAGACTTGCACCAACAAAAGAATAATTTTCTAAGTAATCAAAAGTATCAAAATGCTTTGTAAGCGAAGAAAAAAGACGTAAGAAAAGCGAAGAAAAAAGACGCCTTCTATTGCTATAGCATGAAGGAAAAAAATGCTGGTAAACTTCTGGCAAATATTCATCTGTGGAACAATAATATTGACCAAAGAATTTGGCACCTGGCATACAATTTCAACGATCAACTGATAGGGAGAGAAAAAATTTACATTTGTAATATAAATGGATGAAGCCACAGGATGCACTTACTTATGTACATTATACTGACGATTAATATCATTGAAGACCAGCTTTGTAAAAGTATTTCTGAAAGTTAAAGGGATGAAGATATATTTGATAAGCTAAATACATTTATGACTGAAAATAACTTTGATGAGACAAAATTTATCAATATGTGCATTGATGGTAGCCTATTAATGCTTTGTCTATACATAAAACTATAGGAGTTGATTCGTCGAAAGCACTAAATTAGTTGTTCTCAAAGAAGTATTTGTATCGAAATCCATACCTTCCATTGAATCTCATTATTAAATGTGTAGTAAATGTGGAAAACTAGAAAAATGTATATAAATAAAATAAATATATATTTTACAAAAACTCATGCCAGTTTGTTCGCTGAGCATACGTTCCTTTATATGCTATTCGTGGAATCGTCTTTGAAGTGGCAATGTACCCATACAACATAAGTACGTTTATTGATTGTCCACTGGACGTCGTTTGGATGATCCTTCGTGGTCCAGGTAGACATCCACTAGATGCCCATAAATGATACAGTAGAACATCCACTGGCCATCCAGAAGATGTCCTTTGGAGGTCGAATAGACGTCCACCGATAACTACTGGTGGATGCATTATAGACATGAAGTCACATTACATTAGTAGTTACATCATGATTCTGACATGGCAGATTAGATATGAACTTCCAATCTCTTACGAGTATTTTTGATAAATGGTCGTTTCTCGTGCTGTCAAATATTTTGATAACCACTTTTAAATTTCGTATTTAATTGAATTGAATAAATATTGTTAAAAAAATAGTTTAAAATTGTAAAAAAAATAATCATTTTTAATTTGTTAGTTTTATTTTATAAAATATTAAAATTTAAATTTCACAGTGATATATTTTACTAAGCATTCATGTAAAAGTAGATAATTCAATTGTTGTTATCCTGAGCTAGCTAGGCTGGCAATAAGAGGTGTACTGCTCCACTTTTCCAACTGAACCTTAATTTGGTGCGGATTCTGACTTCTTCAGTACATACATGGCATAAGTACTCGTTTATAGTGTAAGCAACCATTTACAACCCATTTATTCAATGAAAGGACAAAGACAAGAGAGAAAGTACATCCATGCTTGAACCGGGATTCGATTCCAGGACCATCTGCGGTAAGACACGCTGACTACTAGACATGATAGGTGGCGGATAACTTATTTATTTCCTAATATAAGAAATTTTTCCGATTAATTTCATTTAAATTTCAACTCATTTTAAGTAAATATTTATAGTTATAATGATTTCCCACATAAAATGCTTTAATTAAGTAATAAGTGCAAATTACTAATTTTCTAACATTAATTATTTTCTTATAATTAAAAGTATAACTACAAAACCCTAATCTATAACTTATTAACATGGAATAAAAAATTTAATTCCAATTTACGCTATTGACACGAACTCGCTACAAAATTCTAACGTAAGCATGGAATAAAAAGTTAAATTTAATTTAATCTATCGTCAAGAAATTACTACTAATTCTAACATGAACATAGAATAAAAAATTTTAATTAATATTATTGCCATGAAATTACAAAATTCTAACATAAAACATTTAATTTGTTGTCAGAAAGTTATTACAAAATTCAGCTTTAAACTTTAGAATTTAAGAAAATAATTAAGTGAATAAGTTTTATATTTAAATATAATTAGGAGATATATTTAATTTCAAACATTTTTAATGGTTGAAATTAATAGTTAATAATAAATAATGCTAAGAAATTATGTTTGTATTTCTCTAGAAAAAGTTTACTGCATTTTGTCTATAAAATTTGTAACTATTGACATTAACTATAAATTTTAATTCATAGTTTAACATAAAATTAAAATAATAACAAATTAATTCACTTTTGAATAATGAAAATGTCAGGTTATTAATGCATTTAAAATTAAGCAATCTTTTGTAAATATAAAATGGGCATTTTGGGTAGGCAAATTTTTAATATCTTTCAAATTTACAAAGTAATCTAGGGTTCAATCTTAGCCATTGTTGAACAAGAAAAAGGATTGTTGCACATTTATAGGAGTTTGTGCATGAGTTAATGACTCTCTCCCTTGTCTACATGAATATGCCCATCTGTTAATGAAAAATCTCCTGGAAAGTTGCGGTGGATGTTCAAATGTCTTATAACAGCCTACGGCAGTGAGACTTAACTACTCTGGGGCAAAAGCTGACTTATGAAAGGATCTCTGGATAAATCACTTAACTATAACAAAGTTCCACTTTATATTATAAAGCTATATAAATACCACTTCTGTTTGCTTCTAGAAAGTATCAGAAATTGCTTAGTACATTAAAAACGCATTCTATAAATATAAATCAAAATTTTTAAAGAAAATTTCTATCTTGCTGAATTGCTTTGACTAAATTACAAAACACAAGAATTATCATTACAAATATTTTAAAGTATTTACATTTATAAATATTTATGAGTTTGAAACTCAACCAAAAAGAACACTGAACGGCACTTGAAATTACATTAAAGCCGACAATTCCAACACAATTTGATAATATAACGATTGCTAAGCTTATTTCTTCAATTACTTTATTGTTTATTGTTCTGGATTCATATGTCCTCATTTTGATCTCTACAAGTGTGCTTCTTAAAATTTCAATAAAAAAAATCAAATACCTTTTGATAATTGAATACAGAATTCAAAATTTTAATGTTTATTCACATAGATTCACTCAAATTAACATCCTTTTTACTCTTACGTTCTACAGTGTACCTTATTTGCATTTGCATATTATTGTATAAATTTTGTAGTGTTTTAAAATTTCTATTTTTATGCAAAAATTATGAAATTTTACAATTTATAAAAAAACCTCAAATAACAGTACTTTATACTGAGCTATTTCTAATACTTTTTATTGAAATCATATTCATATTTTAACGATCACAAATATAAAGTAATTTTAAATATACACCACATATTATTTTTTGGTTAGAAATGCTTTCATCTTTAAGTAATAATAAATGGTTTAATTCCTTTCTACTTACATGTTCTTGTTGTGTAACCAAAAAGCGCATATTCGTCCTGGAATATGTCTCTCTTAAATGTCATAAGGAAGAAATCAAGAAATTTGTCTAGCATCTATTCCAATATATGTATACACAGGAAAAAGAAAAAGATACATAATCTTCATTAGTAATGGGGGAGATCGAATCGGGTATATCGCACATTGAAAAGCAAGTTTCTAACACTAAATCACAATCAGTTCTTTGTGAAGACATTGTTTGGTCACTTCATCTTAAAAATCAGAATTTGAAAAAGTTCTCATAATACAATTGAAGTATTGTTTCTTTATGAAAATGTTTTGAAGAAAAAAGGAAACAAATTCTCAAACGCAGAAATACCTAAATGTCTGTAATTATAAATTACTCCATCAGTTAAACGCAAAATTTAACATTTCTTTTTATTATTAAAAAAACGAATACATAATTTAAAACAAAATTCATCTTTCATTTTACAAATATAATAATTTATTTGCTTATATTATATACTAATATTACAAATGTAAACGAAAAACGACTGAATTAATACTATGCCTCTGAATTGAGACTTTTCTAAAATATATTTTTTTAATTGTAAATTATTTTAAGCATCTTTTAATGTATCACATTAACAATTCCATGATTTGATTAACAAAATATCAATATAAAAAGCAGTAATTTTGATCAAAATCAGACCGAAAATAGACATGTTAATAAGGATTATTAAAAATATAAACGCACTAATATTCTTTTTCATGTTATTATTAAATTTGGAAAGAGTAAACCAATGCAGGAGCCAGGCAGTAGGAGCAATTTATCCATAGGTAAAAACTGCAAAATGCTTCAAACTCATACTTCACTGAGAATCTCTAACTCTCATAAATATGAAATTACACAATTCATATCACCATCAACAAATTACAGTTAAATTCCTTTTTACAATAAATATAAATATTCTGTGCATACATAAGAATGTATATTATAATAATAAGACATCTTATATATATATCATTTTTCATGTGATTATATGTATACATAAAATCTATTTAAAATTTATAGAGATTTGGACTCTGAAAAAGAGTATCTTTTTTTTTTTTTTTTTTTTTTTTTTTTTAGCATTTCTTATTAAGTCTACCGTAAATTTAAAAATGATAGGTTTTTCTTCTGTTTTTGCATCATGCCAATTAAAATAAATGATACTGAGGAATCTGCATCATTATTGTCATCAAGAAAACTTCAATCCTTGAATTCAGATACATCACAACAATCAGAATCACTATCTGTAAAGTTTTCTTCTAATTCATCCCATAACTTTTTAATTTCTTCATCGGTCAAACGTTTATGACATGACACCATCAAAAATATATTTTTTAACTGAAAAAAAGCAATCGGTTAAAATGAAAAAATAAGCTAAAATGATGATGAATATGCTTAAAAAGAGAGCCAGTAAATCCGTTTTTCACCAAAATTTTCCACTCAGACAAGTCTCCAGTGTTTACCACTTTCAGGCATGAAAGAGCCGCAATTAAATCTCCCTCAACTGCCTGAAGAAATTGGAGCCCGAGAAAGTTACATACTTGAAAGGGGGAAAAATCCATGGTACAACTGTTGTATTACAGCCATTTTCAGAGACACTCACTTTTGTGGTACAACAGTTGTACCGCCAGGTCGAAAGATTAATCCATAGAAATTAATTAATGTAAATTTTATAACAGAGTTAAAACATTTATTACCATTGGCTCTGAAAAAAAACAAAAAGGTGTATAGATGTTATTTTAAGTGTTCTGAAAAACGAATAAATAAAAAGTACATAATTAAGAAACTTTTTAAAAGTTTTATTTTTAAATAAATAATCATAAGTTAATCCACAGTATAGCACAACTGACGTCCAGTTTCAAATTTCTGTCCATTTACTTCAAGGTAAATAGAGGACTTTTCAATGCAAAACTTGGAATTAGAAGGTATAAGAACTTTCCCATTTTGTGTTTGGCCTAAAACTGGTATGGTTCGAGATAAAGAGGGTTCTTCATATCTGTACAATGTGACTTTCTTTGAACCTGTAAGCAAACAAAAAGATCAATAATGTATATGTAAAAGAATATTATAACTGTAAATAAAGCAATATTCATAAAGAATAATCAAAACATTTTCAATAGCTGTGAGATTTTTACAAGAAATTTACAGCCTCATTCTAAAACAAAACAAATCAAATCGCCTTATTCTTAAAAGTTTATTGCATTCAATTTGACACCTTTAAAAGAAATTTCACTCATATAATCTATAGAACATAGACTGAGTAATATTTTTCAGTTTAATTAAGGCATTTTTAAACACTTTAATAATACTTTTTTAACAGTTTTTAAGAATATTCTATAAACTGCTAGGATTTTGAGATAACAAAATATATATATATTTAAAAAAAACTTTGCTAAAAGCACAAAAGATTTTTCTTTTCATTTAAATTTAAATCAATTATCTCCCTGATACTGGACATCAATTAAAATGCATATGTTCAATTTAAAATGCTTTAGTGAATTCAATATAAATTAACTATATTTCAATTTTAAAATTATTTTTGAATTTTAATTCAATAAATCAAAAATATTAACACCACACACTTTGAATTATTTATTACAGTAAAGTAAGTCATAACAAGTAAGCAAATTTAAGTAAATGATGCATTACATACAATTATATTTTTAATTGTTACATAAAGAAATATATCCAACAAATTAAAAATTTTTTAAATGAATATTGTAATAAATATTAATTATTTGCGGCAATATTAATTTAAATTATCATGATTAATTAATACAAAATTACTTTTGGTTTATTAATTTAATATATACTAGAACACTGAAAATAGCACATTAAGAAGGAAGAATACAAGCGCGAAACTTTACAAATGAATACAATGATATCCGATATGCAAATGATCCGAGTCTAGAACCAATGCACATAATCACCCCCCCCCAGTGGTACTGCAAAGTGGACCCTTCATAAACTAGTACAGAGAGGAAGATTCAGAAACATGGTGAACATATATAGAAAACTTTAGTAAGCGAAGAATGCCAGGGAGATATATGGGAAGACATTTTGCACTGTTAAGTCAATTTGAAAGAGGCCTCATCATCAGCAAAATCAGCAGGCTGGTTGATATGCCACGTTGCTTATCAGGTCGATATTCGAAGTGTGCCGTCACAATATGTTGGGAGTAGTGACATGAGATGGTACTCTGAGCCAATGGCTGGTTGATAGGGTTTTGTGTCACAAGGTCCAAAAAGGACAAGCTGCGCCAAAAATTAAATTTTTAAGAGATGTTAGAGAATTTTAGACAAAACCCAAACTCAACTTTAAAAATTTAAAACACAAAAATAAATGTATACATTAATTTTAAAATCCAAATATGTATAAATAAATGAAAGTAAAAATAAAATTGATAAAATTTAAATAAATTGAAAGAAACCAATTTCCCTTAGAAAGGCAAAAAGGTTCCGTTGGGGTAACTCCCCCAGTAAATCATACACGGTTAAAAGGTCAGTTCCAAAACATTTAAAACGGTAAAGGTTAAAATTAGGACATGAAATTAAAATATGAATAACAGTATATGGTTCATCAAGCGTTTCACACCATGGATTTAGTTTACTTAAAAACAAATGTCTGTGCGTGAAACGTGTGTGTCCGATACGAAGGCGAGTTAAATCGAATATCAGCACTTCGTAACGGTAAAACTGTTGATGGGATGATGTATGGAAATATGGCACGCAGTTTGTTGCAGACCTGCATTCCATAACTCCTGCCACAGAGAATTTACAAATCTTTTTACAACCCTTCTCACGTCAAAAAGAGGGACAGATGAATGGAGTAAGGAGGATGCAGCTTTAGCGGCTACATCTGCCTTTTCATTTCCCACTAGACCTACATGACCTGGGATCCAACAGAAAATGATTTCATATCCCTTGCTCTGAGCCAACGAGGAAGATGACAGAAGACAAGACGAAAAGATGGTAAGATAATATGGCAAGCGCTTGTGGATCCCATAGTGATTCTGTCCACAATATATGCAGATGTAGGAGTGCCAGTTGTTTCAATAACCATTTCCAGGTGCTTTGCAAAAAGGAATCTGTGATTCAAGCACCAGTTTGTTTTTGTGTGGTTTACTGGTGCAAGGTCCAATACTGGACATTTCTGCAATGTACAATGTTTAAGATTGGAAACTCTGCACCGTACAATATTTAAAACAGTAATAATAGGCTAGTAAAACACATAAGATGGAAGGTATTAAAAATTCAAAAAGAAGTTTATGTAAGCAATTAAAAGAGATAAAAGTTTAAATAGAATTCAAAACACCTATTGCACATAAAAAGGCAAATAAATTTCTATACGGTTTAAGCCCAATTAAATCTCAAGCATCAGTTTCATGTATTGCTTCTAACACTGCAACATAAGTGACTTTGTCTAAAATGGTGCCAAGCTTGAGCAATGCCACAGATTGACAAATATGGTGTTTAGTGAAGAATCCAGATTTGTTTTGTGGACAGATGATAACCGATATGGGTGTGGAGACGCCCTGGTGAACAGTATACTTCCACCTACACTGTTACACAACACATTGCCCATACAGCAAGTGTACTAGTCTCGGATGCCATAGAATCTGATAGCCGGACCATTCTAGTTGTGGTAAATAGAACCTTAACAGTCCACAGCGTTATGTTAATGATATTCTTTGACCCAATGTGGGTCCTTTTATAGATGGTTTTCCTGGGGCAATTTTCTAGCAAGATAATGCTCGTCTTATACAGCTTGAGTTATTCAAGCCTTCCTATGTCATGTCCAGGCATGTAATGCAGCAAGTGGCTGTATGATGCACTAATAAGTTTGTCTATATTTGTCTAATAATACATACTGTATTTGTTTAATTGTCTTGATCTTGGGATCAAGTGAATCTCATATCTGTACAATTATGTGTATTAAATTTAATTTCAATCCTATGCTCTCTTTTTGGTTTGTTATTTTCAATATTCCTGAGTGCATATACATTTTTAAATTTTTGAACAATCTGTCCAATTTGTAATCAATAACAAAATAAAAACTATACTAACTATGTAAAAACTATGTAACTAAATAAAAACTATGTAACACATTCTTTGCTGACAAAACAAAGTATATTAAAAATACTTTATTAATACCATAAAGTAGGAAAAAACTCACCATTCTTTTCATAATTTTAAAAATGCAGACTTTCAGGGAAATTTATAAATATTTCTGAAAATATCTATATAATATAATATTGTTTACTAAGTTTTACAAGTTTCTCTAATTTTTATAAGTTTTACTAAGTTTTTTTTTTTTTTTTTTTTTTTCTTTTAGCCTGTCTCACCTGGTATCCTTTGAATTTTCAATGCTTTATTAATTAGACTTTCTGTAGTTATTCCATCATATATAGACAGCTCATGCTCAAAATAACCCAAATGAGCTTGTTGATTAATCAATTGTACTTTTATCAAAGGCTGGAAAAAAATACAAAGTTATTATTAAAATAATTAATCTAAATAATATAAATACAAGATTGTCAGCAATATCTCAGTTTAAATACAAGATTTTTGAATTTAAAAGAAAAGAAGATTGTATTATGAAATTTTATTTTATCAAAAATAACGAAGTTAAATCCATTTGAATGGATACTTGAAACATTTCACATTTTTACATGGCAATGCACATACAAACACACACACATAGTTTTGCTTATAAAAAACTTGTTAAAAGGTGCATACATTAAGCATGATGATCAGATATAAAAACTCCCATTATAAATAACATTTCAATTTGAAATGGCAAACCATTGTTGTAAGTAAATGAAATAATCAATATATTTTTTACAATATTTCTAAAAAATGGTTCAAAAAATTTTTGCAAAGCCAAATATTAGATTATTTTTTTTTAATTTCTTCTACTAACTATTATGATAAGTACACACAAATGGCCAGAATGACTACATTCCTTAATTGTATGAAATCTCTTTGATAAAATATTAGACAATTTGTAGTTTATAATTTTACAATGGAAATCCTTACCTTGATAATAAATTAAATTACAATTGATTATTTTAGCAAAAAGTTAAAAATTTTTTACCAATTGTTGCTTTAATACATTTCATGAAATAATTTTGCAATTTTATATGAAAGTTTAAGGAAGTGAAATAAAACTTTTTAAATCAAAATTATAACATTTTCATTATTAATAATAAACTAAGAAATAAATATAAATAAAAACATACACACAAGTTTATCATTATTTCTTTAAGTGGTTTGTTTAGTGGGAATAAATTTTAGTAAAATCATTGATAACATGAAAAACAAAGAAAATTTCAGTTACATTTCTGGAAAATGTTCTTCAAGAAAATATTATCAAGCTTATTTTCTTGAGAATAACTCATCATTTTTAAATTACTAAATAAACAAATTTAACATATAAAACATTTATTCGATGAGAAAAATTTTATATTATGATTTAGGCACACACAATAATTATTAAAATGTTTGTAAAAAAATTCTTTTCAATAAATCATATTTTCAGGAAATTGTATTTATATCAAAATCCTAAAATGCCAGTTTATTAGAATAATACAATTCATTACACACATACATAAATATTACTTACTTCATAAGAATATACTATGATTGGTTCCCCAGGGCAACAATCTTCAACTGAACTGTCTTTTGCCTCATCAGTGTATTTTAAGGTAATTTTTTCTAACTATTAAAAAGAACATTTTCTTTAATAAAAGAAGTATTTCAATAACGTCAATTGGAATATTCGATAAAATCTTATTATACTCAACATTTTTACAATAAAATTCTATATTATTTAATGTATGAAATATTTGCATATTTCAAAATCCAATCATGTAAATATTTCATATAAACCTTGACAGTTAGAAATTTGAAAAACAAGTTAATACATAAATAAAGTTAAGAAATAAATTAAGGAATTAAAGAGAAGTAAATAGGTAGTACTTACATCTAAGGTATTTATTAAATAGTCTAAATTTTCCTTCAAAACATCCATTTCACTAAAATCCAAGAACAAATTTAAAGCACTGAGACCAAGAGACTGTGTTTTTTCCTAAAAAAGAATTTTTCATTGAACTAAAAAAATGTTTTTAGAAAATTACCTTTTCATTAAAAAATTTTGTTTAAAAAATAAGAAGAAATTTTCTATGATAAGAATACAAACAGAATTTCATAATATTTTTATAAAAATTATTATTATTTCGATATTTTAAAATTTATTTCATTTAAGATTTTTAATGAATTTCAGACAAATTTTATTAAATGACTTCACCTAACCTGTGAAAACTATATTTATACGATTAAGTTGTTCTCCATTGAATTCTGATATTTTTATATAAAAGAAATAAAAGCCACTTGCACATAACTTACTTTCATAACTTGTGCAAAAGGCATGACTTTTTTTGTATATTTCTTTAATTCTGGAATTTTTCCAAGATTAGCAGCAATAATTTTGTTTTCAGGTAAGCCATTATGTTCCTTCAGAAAAAGAAAAATCAGTTTATTCAATCAATACTTAACATAAATTTTGTTAGAAATTATGCTATTTAAAATAGTAGAAACTTTAAATAAGCTTCATTTTTAAACAATCAAAATTATAAAATTAATAAGGAAATATTAAATGTGTACCACAAATAAAGTAATTTAAATGTTTAAAAAGCTGCACCGTAAAAGTTTACCATACTAGAGCATTTGTTTTAATAAAAATGCATATTAAAATAAATAGTATTTTATCAATTAAAGGCATGGATAACAGATATTTCAGAAAATTAATAAAATTATGAAACACAATACAAAATAATTATATTGAATTTTAAATTTAGAATTTTTCTTTACAAGGAGAAAGAATTAAATAATGTACATCAACAATTGATTTTTTCATGGCATCTAAATATACATGAAAAGTTAATGAAAGCTATAAACAGATTATAATTTGAGAAATTTATTGCTAAGATTGACTTCTTTTATTGATAAGGTAAATTAAATATAACTTTTATTCAGTAGCTCCACAGTTAATTTCCAACATCCACAATACAATGTGCGTATTTGGCAGTTACATGCATATCCATAACCAACATTTAGTTATAATCCTATCCTAAGTTTCTTTTAAGATTAAAAAAATAACATTATTAGCAATGCCAAGGCTAATACTGTGGAATTCTTTTCAAGGATATATTTCAAAAACCAAATAAAAATATAGCTAAAAAAGTGTATCACATATTCAATACTTGTTTAGAAAGCAATAGAATTCTTAAAAAGTTATAAATATTATTTTTATTAGTAATAGAACAATCAGGGTTCAGAAATTTAACTTAATATAGAAATAATGTGCAATATAACAACCTTTAATAATTGCATTAGATGGCATTATCATTTATATTAATTTGTAATTAAATATTATTGCTTTGACATATTACATCAATATTTAATTTTGATTGACTAATAGAGCAATTTTATTTTATCATGGATTAAGTGCTATCTCTTCATTAGCAGCTACCAAGATCATCTCTCTCATTTCAACATCACTCAGACTACAAACATTATCACAATCAAATAGCAATTTCTTTGCTTCAGAAGATTTTTAATTGCAGAAAGATCAAGCAATTTTTTTATTTAAAATTTGTTCATGTTTTCTGATAGATGAAAATATTACTTCTTTTTCAAGAGAAACTGCTTCATCTGCATTTTTTCCCTTATTCTTTTCCTTTATGCATTATATTAGATTTTGTTTTCCATATACGATACATATTCTACATATTTCTGAACAAATACACTATTTTTTTAATAAATGGAGAAGGAACAATTTTTACACATTTGAATAGAGGCTGTAGTTAGTTGGAGAGCTGTTTTTGTTACCGGTAGGAAGTACGCTTGAGTCCCGGCTTAACTGCAGATTGTCCAAGCTCACTAAAGACAGCTGGTTCACGTCAACTATATTGTGGTTACAATATCTACCAGGTGAAATATCTCTGGAAATGACAAGTCAAGTATTTGTGGGTCTTCTGCTTTGTATTTCTTCTAAATTACAAAGACTCCCACCCAGCTACTTTCATCTAATTAATAGAGCCCAACTCATGGCAAAGTACAGTGAAGCATGCTAGTGCAACAACACATTTGAACAACACTTCATGACAAGCATATAAATACAGTACCCAAACTCTTATAAAGATGTTGTTTTTTTTTGTCACAATAGTATTGTTTGATAAGAAACACTCTACATTTAATAAAGGCATACTTTCATAGGGCTTGAGTGGCTACCAGGCGCCTCGGCAGGTGGTGCATAGCCTGTAGTGGGATGGCCATGGCATTATGCGATCCGTGCCGAGGTTGAGTGGCACTGCAGTTACAGTGTCTTAATGGAGCCTCTTGTTGCCTGGCGAACTTCTAGAGTATTTTGCCTTGCCAAGTATCTCAGGCAATACTGGGTTGACGTTTACTTTCCTTTGTTTTTTTACATTTGGATTTTCTGGCAGAGAAAAAGGTTGTTCTTTCTGACTCTGAGGTCGGAGTTACTAATGTTACTGCTTTTGCAAGTGCAACTCCTGAGGTAGACTTGTCTTCAGTAGACAAGGAAATCCAGGGGCAGATAATCAAGGGAGCAGAAATGACATCCAACATTCGAAAACAGCTATGGTAGCCGGGCCTGAAGGTGAAACTTACAGGAGGGCTCTCAGAGCAATCAAAATGGCTGTGATTCCTGAAGGACATCCGGATAAACGTCTATCTGAAGAACAGGTTGTAGACCCGGAACTTCTCAATATGGAGAAAATAGGAAGGAATGATGAGGGCTTTGCCCTCACCTTCCCATCTTGCAAGCTGGAGTCTGGGGCTCTTATTATCATATGTGCTGATCTGGAGAGCTCTTAGTGGCTGGAATAGACTGTCAATGATATAAATCCCTGACAGGAGCTAATCTTTTGGTGGGTGAAATGGTGGCCAGCATCATATTTGCTCTTTAATTAGAGCTGATAGGGGTCATTGGGCCCCTAAGAATATCCTCAATTATATTAACGTTAGGTGGACTATTTCCACTTTCAAGCCTTAAGAGTCCTGGCCCTGATGGAATTATGCCCATCATGATCCAGAAGTCTGAAGAATTAATCATCTCTGTGCTGACTAGAATGTATAGAGCTAGCCTTGCTATGGGGTACATCCCAAAAATTTGGCAGAAGACTAGGATTGTTTTCATTCCTAAGCCTAGAATGGAATCATACGACCAGGCTAAATCTTTCAGACCAATTAGTTTATCCTCTTTACTCTTAAACATTTAGGAGAAAGTTATTGATAGGCTTACTAGGGATTATTTGAAAAGTAATTGTCCCTTGCATTACCTACAATTTGCCTATCAGCCAGGCAAATCTACGGAGACGGCTTTACATCAGCTTGTGTCCAAGATTGAAGACTCTCTGGATAGGAAGGAAATAGCTTTGGCTGCTTTCCTACACATTCAGGGAGCTTTTGATAATATCTCACATCTATCTATTATTAATGCTCTACGAGCTACAGGGATCAACAACATTTTGGTTAAAGACTACAAGAGGCTGCCCACAAGAAGGTGCTTTATCACTATTACTTTGGAACCTAATTGTAAACAGTCTTATTAAATGTCTCAATGATATGGGTTACTAAATGCAAAGTTAAGCTGATGACATTGTCATTCTAGTCCTTGGTAAAGAATTTAATATAACTTCTCAGCTAATGCAGAATGCATTAACTTATGTAACTAAGTGGTGTTTAGAACAGAATCTGATGGTTAGTCCTCAGAAGACCAATATTGTACCTTTTACACGCAAAAGGAAATGGGTAGGATTTACCATCCCTAAGCTCTTTGGTGTATCTACAGGGGTCGGAGTACAGAATTTTTTTTTTCAGGACACTATTTTCAAG
>JAPDSC010118687.1:0-14700 GCA_026290005.1 Latrodectus geometricus
AAAAAAAAAAATCAATTGTCATTACCTCTAATTTTCACATTGTAACTTGAAATTCAATTGCAATTGATTTATTCTGTAACAGGGTTGCAATTCACGGAAAAACTTTAAATACACAAATGTTTGCTTAAATTACAGAGCAATACAACAGATCTAATTTCCATAAAAAGTCACTCAATTCTAAGATGGAAAATGATTTTCAAAAATATTTTCACTTGCAGTATGAACATTACATATTACAGTATGGCTTGCTCATGTTAAATTATGCTGAACCTTTATCAGTAAATGAAGAACAAGTTAAGTTATCAGTAAGTAATATTTAATTGAGTTTATTATCTTAAAGGTAATTTATGTAAATTATACTTAATCTTAAAAATATGCATTGAGAGTTAAGAGTTATACGTAATTGTAATGATTACGTCATATGCAGCATCAAATATTATTATATATTTACAAATATTTCACATAAGTTATTCTATAGAAAATGGAATATATTATTGGAGGATAAAGAGCATGAAAAGAGTAGTGTTCACAAATATAGTTTAATAATAGATGTTTATAAATAATTATTTTTGAAGCTTCAGAATTTTTTAAAGTTTTGCATCATGGATTTCATTGTAAACATTTTCTTTTAAATAAGAATCATTGTTTTCATACAAACCTTTTAAAATGATTTATTAAAATTTTCAGATTAAGTTTTTAAGATTTGAGGGGAAAGTGAACTATGCTCATTATAGATTTGAAACTTTACCTATGCTTAATTATACATTTGACGGTCATCAGAATAATTTTGTGGTAAGTTTTGTATTCAGTTATAACTATTTGAGTTGGATATGATTAATTTTTACTAACTTTTTGTTAACTACAAAATGCAATATTAGTAATAGAAATTATATTTCTTAAGAAATTAGATATATTTATAAAAGTAATTAGACATTATTTGACGAGAAGTGTTTTGAAAACTAAAAATAATTACTGAGCCTGAAGTAAATTACTTTAATAAATACTGATCTGTAAGAAAAGGTTCAGACTAAATAACCCATTACTTCAAAATAGTAAGTAAAAGGAAATAAATTAATATTCATATAAAAATAAATATATTATCAAAAAACAAATAGCCTAATAAGAAATTTTATTTGCTGTTTATATACGTTATTTAATTGTATCACTTAATCTTTACACATTTAATATTGTTATACTTGCTAAAATATCACATTTGGATATATATTAATCCAGTGGATTAAAGACTATGCATTTGAAAGGTAATTACGTGATTTAAAAATATAGTTTTATCATTATTACAAAAAATATTTAAACACTGTGAATAACAGAAGTGTGTAACACCATAGAAGTTGTACGTTTTTTGTACATAACTTATAGAACACTACTCAGCATTTCTGTGATAATAAAACTAGACGTTAGAAAAAATTATGATTATGTAGTTTAAATACTTTGCATAAAATCCGAGCATGTATAATTTTCTTCTTTATAGTGTCTATCATAATTAAGCTTATTTTCTTTATATAAAGATTTAAAAATAAAAATTCATCCATATTAGAATTCTTTAAAAGACATCAATCAAACTCTATTCAATATTTGAAATTTTGCTATTTTCAGTATATTTTTCGATAATAGTTGTATTTTCATATTATGAATATTAATCAAAATAATTAACTAAAAAATAATTAAAAAAATTCGAGGGAATTGCCTAGTTTAATTATACTTTTATCAGCTTTTGATTAATAGTAAGTTTTTACTCTCATTAATTATAACAAATATATTGATTCGTGACACAATTTTTCAAAACTAATTTTACCAATTATGTATTTTTTTCAGTCAGTGTGAATTAGAAAGTTTAAAGAAAGTATTAATACCTAAAGGATATGCAAAAAACATTGTTCCAACTAAATTAGGTAAGTTGAATATCTAGTATATTCATACATATTATTATTATTTTTAACCAGAGCGAAATTTAAAACTATCAATATTGAAAAATTATAAAGCGTAATTATTTAAATATGCCATTTATATTCTTAAAATTTTAGTTAAAATTAAAAGCATTGATTGAAAATTAGATTTTAAATATTAAATTTATTGAAACAAAATCATTTTCGCTAATATTAAATGTTTATAGTACACAATTTCATTTATTATCCGAAGGTATATATTTGAAGATTTTTGTTGAACAGATGAATTTTTGATTTCAATGACATATTAGATTATCAAAATCCATTTTTATTATATTATATGATCTAAAAGATAAATTAATACATATCATATGTATATAAAATGTGCATTCTTCATTAAATTTGGTAAATGTAAATAAATTTACATCTAAACTCATCAAATGTTTAAATTAAGATAAATGTTTGTTTTATATCAAATAACATACTTTGATAATATGTTTTGGCTATTTCAGAAAAGAAACCAACTCTGGTGTATGTTTCCGTTCATATTCTAGATATTGATTATATTCTAGAAGAAAAAATGGTAAACACTATCTTCTAATTTATTTGAAATTTCATGCATTTTCCTCAATCATACAGAATAAAGAATTTAATAAATAACAAAACATTAAATACTGGTTGAAATAATAATTTATACATAAATGTATAAGACAATTTTTTTTTATAAAATTTAGTAAATTGTTTTAATGTAACTACAAAGAATATTTCAAAATCAATCTGGATTATAATTATTAGATTTTATAGAATGTTAGTAATAAATAACAGAATGTAGTCAAAATTAGGGACCTTTTTTGCTTCATTGAATTATTTCAAACTACGGCCTGATTATGGTAATTTATCTTAAGAAGCAAACATTTAATATAAGATAAGATAATACAAACTATCTTACGATATCTTTATTTTGATTTTAAAATTTTGAGTTAATAGATCATTGTTAAAATTTTATCATTTTAATGAATATAATATCTGAAGCAACTCTATTTTAATTTAACTATAATTTTAAATTTTATCATGTAATTCAAAATAAAAAATAAATATAAAAATTGCAAATAATTTACGAACTTCAACAAATCTTTTTGACTAGTTATATTTAAATTTTTAAATTGTCAACAATAGTAGAAGTTATTTTTTTATTAGTGCAACAATAGTAGAAATATTTTTGAGAAACTTCAAATATTGGAAAGTATATACTTCAAATATTGGAACATGTTTTTCAAATATTGGAAACTATCTGATTACTTAATGTAGATAATAATAGTTAAGTCACAATGTTTTATGAATACTTTAGAAAGCCCATTGACTAACATTTAGTATTTAATTTATAATCATTTTCAAAAAATATTACCAAGGTATATCTATCGTAATATAAAATTCATCTGATTAGTTTTTGATAATTCTTCAGCATTATAGTTTGCGGTAAAATTTTCACAACTTTCGAGTTTTGAAAAAAATAAATATTTTACTATGTGTTTGGGGGTCAGGTAAATATTTCAAATGAGGTATTTTTAGGGTATCCGATTTGAGTTAATTTACTGCAACTCCACTGCATTTTTATTTTCAGCTTCTTTTAACAATTAATTAAACTGAAGAAATATTTTTTGATTCTTACTATAGAAGCTAAGTTAATTTGTTATACAAAAATATATTTACTGTAATACTATTTTAAATGAATGTGTAATTTCCTTAAATACTCCCTTTGTTTTACTACAAACATCAGTTTACATTATAACATTAGCCATTTTTAAAATTATTAAAAGTATTTGCATCTGAAACTAATATTTAAAACAAAATACAAAAGATGGCAGTGTTAAAGATTTGTATATTGTTTGATTTTTTTCTGAGCTCTTTATGATAATAATCTTTAATCGTTATTAAAGCTTTGCTGTTTTAAGATGTGTTTGAAGAAGTTAACCGTTTAATAAGGGTTAATTATTCTTTGCAAAGACTTAAATATATGTCTAAGAGTATTCTTAACAAATGTAGTATGAATACTAGATAAAATTAATTTATACTCAGTCACTTTAAGACAGTCGTACTAAACAAATATTTACAATTCGTTGCTTTGAGACGATTTTCAAAATCTTTATCCCTTTCTTATTATATTGAAATATAAACTCAATTTATTTTCAACTTAACTAAACTATAATAATTTTTTAACTCATGTATAAAAAATTAAGAAAATTTGCTGTTCATATAAATGTTTAGATATTTATATCTGTATATGATATGTAATATTTTTTAGTTCATTATAAACAAACACTAATATAACGAATTGAGATGAAAATTCGTTAATATAGATATTTTGCTGATGATTTTATTTATTTATTTAGGAATATTCAATGAATTTGAACTTATATGAGTTCTGGAGAGATAATAGATTGAATTTATCTTGCTTCGGGATAAGAGAAGAAATTCCAAGGGAATTCATCTTCGATCTCTGGACACCCGATATTATCTTCGAAAATTTGAAAGAAGGTTTTGTTCATAAGTTACCAATGCCCAACATCATCTTGTGGGTTGTGGATCATGGATATTTGAACCGCATTACCAGGTATAAAATTGATAACCTCAAAATGTAGTGCAAAAGAAATCATACTATTATGAGACATATATTTTCAAGCTTCAGAAAAAAATAATAACTATTAAATAATTCTTATCTGTAATATTTTCATCGTTTTAGCAGCTTATTACTTATGGAACTGATTTAGTTTTATATACCAGTCTGTATAATATATAGTATTCCATATACATTTTACATTATTTTTTTTATAAAACCAACATAGGAAATTTATTCTATTACATTCATAACCATTTAGAATTTGAAAACTTTCCTTTAAAATATCTTACAATTTTAAGATATATAATAAAATATTTACAATATTCATTACTTATGTAAACTAAATTTTCTATATTCACAGACCACCTTTGTTTTCAACAGAATTTGATTGTGCTTGATACATCATAAGAATTTCATTGTTAGTTCATCAGTCTAATTAATGTGTACTGAGATGTATAAGTTTAAATCATCAGTATCTTTTATAAACAATTATATTTAGTGATGTTTATAAACAGCAGGTAAAAATGATAATAAATTTAAATAAACTAAAGTATATAATGCTTTAACTTTTTTTGCACTTCTAGCTTCCTTTTTTTAAATGCTTATTATAGAAACTTAATTTTGCTCATTTTTAATAATATCCGACATTAATGCAAAACGATTTGTAAGTTTGGAACTTTAATTATATTTCCTTTAAATTAGGGCAAAATAAAATTCTGTAGGAAAAAAAGATATTTTAATGTGAAAGAAATTCAAAGTTTGAAAATTAGTGTATGATATGGTTGAGACGTGAGTCAGTCAAGAGTAGGAATGTCAGTCGCTATGAAAGCAACTCTACAGCGCACATTCATCAATCATAACTCTTACAACAGCGAAGAGAAATGTAAAATCTCGTTCGTATTGTTTGCTTTACGTCTTCAAAGTGGGTTTATCAGTTGCTAAATCAAGTAGCCCAATATGTCAAGGATTTTGGGGATAGTGCTGTGAATGGAAGTTCGTCAAGACATGGTTCCACAAATTCAAATCAGGAGATTTGTCCTCATGCACCCAAGTAAGATTATGCTTTGGATCTGGTAGACTAGTTGTAAAGTGGTTCATTATTAGCTGCTATGAATGAGCCAAACGGTCACTATGAATCTGTACTCGCAGCAATTGTAACGTTTGCAATAGACATTGCATTAGAAAGAGCCAGCACTAGTTAGTTAATCGCATGGGTGTACTTTTCTTGGCTGATAAAGGGAGACAGTATGCCTCGCGAGTGGCCAGGAATTTCTTACAGCGATTTGGTTGGGAGAATTTGTGCTGTCCTCCTTATTCACCCAGCCTATCTCCATCAGATTACAACCTTTTATATTCCTTGAACAATCATCTTTATGGAAAATCTTTCACCAATGAAAGAGACATGAACCAAGCACTCATGGACTTCTTACCGTCTAACCACCCTCCCCCAGTTTTATAGAAAGGGGATTTCACAACTGGAAACACGTTGGCAAAAGTTGACGGACTCCGATGATAATTATTTCGAGGGCTAATATTTGGCTACACTTTCTGTAGGTTATGTTCTTTTGAGTCATTAAAAACGGTAAGAAATTTCTTGTTTACGTTTTATTTTTAAGATATGGAGTATGTATATGCTTTACCATTTATTATTTTCCATAAGAATTTTTAATAGCAAAACTATATCTATGATACGATTTGTTTTCTTTGTGTTCTATTCTGATATACAAGTTTTACTCATTCTTAAATTGGGCTACAAAATAGTAAAAATATTCTGAAGGTATTATTGTTGAATAAGCTTCTTTGACATTGGTGTCAGAAGAAATCAGATCTGTAAAATTTTATTCAGATGTCTTTCCCTTTTCTGTAATGAGTATTTCTCCAAAAATATTCATTATGAAAGAAACATTTTTTCTCATTTTTTTCATTTGAGAATTAGATGAAAAATAGCGTAGTATTTAGCTTTGCATGTCTGCGTTATATTCGAATATTATTTGTTTTCAACCTCAGGATGAAAAATTGTTTTTTAAATATTATAATTTTTTTCAAAAGAATAAATAAAAATTGGAATGTTTTATTTTTATTACATTTTAAAATAAAAATTTAGATTATATTAAAAATTAATGTTTATTGCCACTTTTTAAGGTACAGTTTGAGATTGAGCTGCAGCATGAATCTCCACAAATATCCAATGGATACACAAAATTGTTATCTTTACATGGATTCTTGTAAGTTTGTTTATAAATACTAAATAATATTTACCCTTAGATCAAAGGAACATCGGTAACTCTTTTTATAATTAACTTGGACAAATTCTTTCAGAATGGTGATTCAGCATTTATGAATGGATTACAGAAAATCAAATGAAACAATTTTCATTCGCTATCAAGTTTTTGTAACATAAAAAAATCAACTGTACAAAAAAGAGAGAATTAAACAAAATCTCAAATATTACCAGTACGCAACTTTGGTATTAAGTATGGAAATTGGTAACAATTCACTGTGATAAGCGTACGACAAGCGAATATATTTAGAACTTTAGTATAACAAATAAGTATTAAGTAATTCTTAGTGTAAAAGTGTCCTGTATGATATATTTTATATAAGAACATGTTAAATTTATGCACAAATATATAAAATTTCATAGTACATAATTTATTTTGTTCTTAGACTTTTTTCTGCATCAGTCGAGAATCATATTGATCAACGTTATGTTACTCGGCGTAAATTGCCTAACTTGCTACACTTGTACATATAAGATGAAATCCTGAAAATGAATCGATTACTGAGCAGAATATTCATTTTAAAGCAAAGGAAACAGTATTTCTAAAATTGAAAAAAATATATAAATTTAAAATTTTCTATTAAACTCTCAATTATTGTGATGGAAAGTTTAATTTCTTTTAACATATTATTAGTACAAATGCGACCCAAAAAAACCAATAATCAAATACTCTTTTCAATGAAAACAAGATTTATAATAAAACAATAATAAACTTAAAAAACTGATTTAATATATATTACATGGTATATTATGAGATGAAATATAAAATATTACCGTATTCGCCGCAGTATAAGGCGCACTTTTTTCTTTGAAATAGAAGTTGGAAAAATAGGGTTCGTCTTATACGTTAACGTTCAGTTTTTATTACATTCATTTATTGAAATTTCCTCTATTCGGAGTTAGGTGATTGTTTTCTTGTTTCCTTACAGAGTGTGGAAATGGGAAAATTATTTTGAGTTCAATTAAAGCACATGCGTAGTTATTGATGGTCACAGTTTTGTTCATTTAAACCTTTTAATTTTTGTGAATGGCTTTTAACTGTGCGAAATTTATATTATTCAATTTCCTTATATTTGTCAGCAAGTTATGGCTCAAAAACAATATCGGGGGACATTGGTACAACATAATATGCAGGCTATCTGCGATTGCGTATTCTAAAGAACAATAAAGCAAGACTGTGGAGAGGCATTTCGGGATAATCCCAACTGAGAAAATGGTAAGAAACGGAATCAGGAAGAATATTTATGTAAGAAAATCACAGTAAATATTACTTATTGGACCTATATAAAGCAAAGCCATTGGTTAGATCATTTAAGAAGTGTGGCATTAGTAATTCCCTGGATGGTACTGAGGATAATTTGTTATATCAAGATTCAGATACAGATTTAGAAAAGGATTTACGCCACTCTTAATTTAGCTCTGGGGATGAAGGGTTTTGAGAAAAGAGATAAGATGTTATTTCCGAGAAAGATTGAATATTTTTAGAAAAATAATATGTGTTTCTATTAATTTGTATTAAAAAGGCTGTAAATTTTAGGATAGCAAACATATTATAGTGATCATCCCTAAAAACATCTCAGACTATAAAAAGTCTTATAGTCTGAGATGTTTTATAAGGCATCAAATACATTTATTAACATGGTTTCGTCATTAATTTATGAGTTTAAATTTAAATTGACTCCAAAAATGATAAAGTTTAAATGGCATTTTAAATAACACTTAAATAAGCAATTAAAAATGTTGATCATGAAAAATTTTGTGGAAATTCCTTTTGATTGTATAAAGATTTACTCTCAAAATTATAATGATTTAGAAAAAATATTTACGAATAAAAATATAACTACGAATTTAATAACATATTTGTTTTTTCAGTATCAAATAATGATTCGAAAATGTTGCTGAAGTGGTTCCATGAAAGAAAAGAAAAGGACAGAAAAATTAAAGATCTATTTATATCAAATATAAATCCTTTAAAATATAGGCTAGTAAGCCTAACACCTGGCAGTACTTGCGATGAATGGCCGAATGGTTAGATATTTTTTTTTATTTTTGGATTTTTAAAATTGATTTTAAGTTAAAAATTTCTATATAAATGACACTTTTTACATACCTATTCATTGATGCATTTAAAGAAATTTAATGAAATATGTAAAGCCCGTTATAGACTAGAAACCTTGACAGTATAAATTTATATGTAAATTAATTTAAATGAAACTTTTTTCTGTGACTATAATAATTTTATAGAAGTAAAAAATTAAAATGTAAATTTAATAATTAGTCAAAGGACATGTTTCAACTGTATAGTGAGAATTTAAAAAATAAATACTTTTAACTTTGTAAAAAATAAATACTTTTAACTTTGTAAGCAGTTTTATAAAATAAAACTGCTTACAGATACGTTATTACTTATATCTGGTGGAATTTTATTTATGTCAAAAAAAATTTTTTTGATGTATCTCTCAATGATAATTAATAATTGATTTTTTTCTAAATGAAATTGTTTTTCTTAAACTTTGTTCGAAAGTATTTTTCACTCTTATAGACGTTTCCCTTTTTGAATATCAAATAATTAACAACTGTTGTAGAAAATGACATAATATTTTAGGAAGAAATATTTCCACAGAATATATTTGGAACAAAATTTAAATGATATGAGTAAGAAATTCTCAAATTTCATAAATAAAGGATAATTTACAACAAAATTGTAAGATGCCTATTTTGAAGTGCAATATTAACCAAAGGTGATGCGCATTGTTGAATAATTTTTGAAGAATCTATTAATATATGTAGCGCTGTTTGTGCCAATACTTGTATTTATTTCTCTTTTTTACTTAAGATTGGATCTCTTTATCGTTTAAAAATGTTGAGGGCCTCGGATTCGGTATCTAGAAAAAAATAAATATTGTACTTTAAAGTGACTATGCAGAAATGTACGACTTAAATATTGATAATTTAGGAGCAAAATTAAGAATGACAAGCGATCAAATATACCAACCAATTTTGACAACTTATTGTATAACCGTATTATTTTGCATACATTTTTATCCTTTTTTGTCTTATCTGTATATTGAATTATTATATTTTGTATCCTTGAAACTTCCATCTTGGCATAAGGCGCATGCGGATGTCATGATATGGGGCCCTTAATATGCTTAGAGACGAATCTAACAGGTTCCAGGTATCTTATCATCCCACCTACACACAGGGAAGTTTCCCATGTTCACATCATTATCAACCTCAACATAGCTCATTAAAATACACGTAGAATGAAAATGAATAAGCTTTAGTAGTCGGAACCCAGTGTCAACAAATGAAAAACAAATGAAATGATTCACACCTTTCCAATCACTTTCAAAATCCGCTGTTCATGAAACTCTGCAAAAAATAAATAAAAACAAAAATGAAAATAAAAAAAATGAAGAAGAAATAGCAAAGGAATTCGAATAATTTGTGCATTCGGTATTTATTAAATTCAAATGAAATGTCCTTAAGTGAAATTCATTCGTCACTATATCATCATATGAAAATCAGTAATTTTTGAACTTACGTAATTACACTGATTTGATGTCTCACTCTAGTGTCACGATTAATTTAAGTAGTGTTTTGTTTTTGTTTAAAAAAATGTTTCACATATTTTAATACGAAGTAGGCAACTATTTAGCTTTTAATAGAATATATGATATACTATATTATTTAATGCGAAATAATTATTAATTACTACTAATGATTTTTTTTTATAAATATCTAACTAAGCAATTATAAATTACAATTGCAGGTAACTACACAACTCTGTATGCTAATTTTACACTCGAACGTCGTCTCAGCAGTCATATATTCAATTTTTATATCCCTAGTGGCTTAGTTGTCATTCTCTCCTCCCTTACCTTCTGGTACAGTGTCAAGTCTGCCTCAGCAAGGCTGACAGTCGGTCTAACCTCCTTTCTTACCTTGTCCACCGAAGCATGGCAGGCACATAATGGCTTGCCATCAATTAGTTATCTTACTGCTCTGGACATCTGGCTCTTTTCATGTATTATTCAAGTATTCTTAACACTGGTCGTCTACACGGCAATATATCACTTATCCAGGAAAAAAGTAAGAATTATTAAATTTAAGTATAAAAATCGAAATGAATCGAATAAAGTTAATATTTCTAAAAAAATTATTTTCCAAGAATATCATACTATTTAATTTGATAGTCAATTTACATAATAACTATTTAACTTGATAGCATAGATTTACCACTTTTATGCAAGAAAATAAACTATTCTGCTTTCCAACCAAAATGCAAACCCTAAAGTAAGCATTTAAAATATGTGAAATTTAAATTATGAGTTGAATGAAGAGATATACAAGTCATTAGCATAGTCACTCATATGCATTTCACGGGCAATCTTAGTGCCAACTGCAATCATCCATTAAAAGGATAAGAAACTGCTAATTTGAAATATGGGAATTATTGTTTTTCGTATGTGTTTTTTTGAGTGAGGTGTTTAACTATACCTTGCATGTAACATTGAGCATCTTTCAAATAGGTTTCTAAGTTCAACCGATCTATTGAGTATCATTCGTATCCACTGGGAATGAAGATTATTCTTCAAAGATATAGATCGTGTTGGATGAAATTGCGCAACTGTGATGCGAACTTTAATCGCTTTGTGTGGCAGTAAACGGCGGATGACCAGGGTAGATCCCATCCATCTCGTTGTATCGTTGATTACAGGCATAATATGCTTGTGAAAACAATACTTCGCTCAGGTTCATCACGAACCATAATAGAAAAGATCCTGTTTGTTACGCATCATTCGCTGCTCGCTTGAGCCATTTGATGTTGTTTGCAGCTGAGTGTAATGTTCGCTATACGTTCATTCGTTCTTTAATTCTTTACCCAAATCCAAATATGTTCGGCTCAGTCAATGTTGCAATGAACAATGGGCATAAATAATGGAAAGAAACAACATTGTCTTTATTGACGAGTCTCATTTCTGCCTGCAACACCAGATTTGAATACAACAATAGTCAATTTCAAATCATAAAACAAATTAGTAAGAGAGTGTTGAATTATTGGGTTATGAATCGCCCCTCTGGTCTTGCACCCATTATTATAGCTTAGGCTAGTTCTGGCTTTCTCGCACGAATCTCTCTAGTAAGCATCGCTGGTGCACTAGGCAACCAGAACTACATAAATATAATGTTGGAACACGTTATCTTCCCACATTTTACATGTTTGCTATCAGCTATTTTAAACATGGTAAAACAAGTTCTTTAACCATCAAATTAAATTGCTTCTTCGGCTTAATTTTTTCACTTGATCACCAATCAAGAATCATGATGATCATACTTGTCTGGCCTGGGATACTCCACACGCAGTTGCAAAAGATTAGCTTTGGCAGTATGTTGAAGCAGAATGAAACTACTACACACAAAAAATAATCAAACGTCTCTTTGATTCTTTGATGAGATGTTGGGCAATGGTTATATAGCCAACACATTTTCAGTTACACCTATTGATTTTGTCATCATCCACAGTTCACTAGAGTCTGTACAACCTAAATCATTTGATTTTTGCATAATGTGTTACCTCCCTGATAAATTTTGATGTTGTATTTTGAGTAGACATCAGTGTATTTTGTTTTCCTTTCTTAACCATGTCTAAAAAACACAATTACATATTAAAAATTCATAAGTAACCAAATTCATATTGTTCTAATTTGATTTAAGATTTTATTTGTAATAATAAACTTTATCTTTTTAGGTAACCAAACGGAAAATAAATCGCTCAGATTATAAGGCAACACCGAAATCTAAATTGAGCCGTGTTTTAGAATGGAATTATGTCACAAAGGATTCCATAAGTGCTAAGGAAATTGCAGAAGAAAGAAATGAATCTAATTATGTTGACGATGGGGAATTCAATGGTGAACCCGGAGCTGACGTTGAAACCTTGGATAAAATATGTCGATATTTATTTCCAATTGGATTTGCAATATTTTCTATTTCATACTGGATACATTATTTAGCTTGAATAATTAGGATTCATTAAAACTAAGAAATAATGTGAAAAAAATGCATCAATAAGTGAATGTTGAGTTTATATTTATTTTTCGTTATTTATTTAACTGAAAACTCTTCCATTCAGTTATAACAAAACATATAAATTTATATTTAATTAAAAACATTACCTATGCACAATGTACAAACTCCTAAATTTAGTCTTATGTGAAAACTAAAAGTAATAATTGACACTATGGCAAAAATGTTTAAATGAATGTATAAATTTGTAATTAGTTAATGTATATATGATAATGAAACAATCAAAACAAATGATAATGAAAAAATATAAAGTAGGACCAATTTTACATAAAAATAAATTTCAGCATTAGGTAAAGTAATATCCATCAAGCTTAAAATGCAAAAGTTATTGCATCTGACCACTATTGCTTTGCGCTCTTTTTCGTTTCCACGATTGTATTTGCCTCCACTTCAAACCATGATTTAGTATAATATTGAATGACAAAATTGATATCTTTCTCCCAGAATTGTATCATTAGTTGAAGGAAAGACCATTGGAAATTACTAAATTTGTAAAATAAATATTATATTTTATTAAGACACGTTATTTTCGATTAGGTCAGTCATCAACATTAAAACAAAACTTTTATTAAAGAGGCTTCAGAAACTCCTGATTGTTTATTATATATGACATTATTTTATAAAATATAGATACATTTTATGCGAAAATGCATAATATTTTATTAACTAATACGTAATAGTTTAAAATTATTATTCTATTTCCTTAACTTAATATCCATAAAAAATTTTCTATTAATATAGTTTTTTCATTGAAAATTTCATGCTAAACGTAATTATTGATAACAGAAAAATACATTTTGCATTTTCTTTTGACATGCTTCTTAAGCACGAAAAATGTATAAATGTATGTGTGTGTGTATGTGTGATAAACTAATATTCTATGCATTTTCTTCTGTCTTTCTTTAATTATTTATTATTAATGCAATGAATATTTAATTTTTATTATAATTTAATTTAAAAATTACTTTCAAAAACTCAATTTTCTTGTAACCTATAATTTATTATACAACTATACAAATACAGTAATGTAAGTAACTATGGTAACTATAGGTATGGTAATGTATGTTACTGTACAAAAATAATGCTTTGTAAATTTTTTATTCTTTTGTTACTTTTTTAATTTGTTGTATGACAATAAAAGAAAAGTCTAACTTTAAAGATGGTATATTGCATTTTTTTATAATCTGTATTAAAAATTATACAAAGAAACATTTTAGCATTAAAAAGTAACCTTTTATTAAAAGCTTCTTAACATTTTTGAAGTTTTAAACACATATTCTCAACATGTATGAAAATTAAATTTCGAAATTAAAAATGTAAAAAAAAACAATGAGTTTTCATCATAAACTTATTTAAACTTATTAAAATGCTTTAGTTATATTGAAATCAATATTTTAATGCTTTAAAATAATGATTAAGAACAAAAATGAATGATAATGTATCTTGTAAAAAAACTTGTTAAACTTGAAAAAAAAGATTAAAATTTTTTTAGTTAAAATTTTGTTGAAAATATTAGATTAAAGAAAATGGGAAAGCTGGTATCTTAAAAACTATGATCTGTGAATATTAATTTAAAATTTTTGCTGTTGTAAGGAAGAATGAAATTTGTAAAATAGGGAATAAAAAAAAAATCATTCACCCGGATTTAGTTCATTTAATATTTCAATCTATTTCAAAACATGTTTAAATTCTTTTAAAACTAATTTCAGATTTCGCATTTCAATTGTAAACCAACACGCGAAAATATTAGTCTAAGAGGTGAGTTTCCGGTATTGAATTTACATTAGCATTTCAAAATTTGTTTT
>JAPDSC010118689.1:0-22352 GCA_026290005.1 Latrodectus geometricus
TAGAAATAAGGCAATACTTATTACCCAACGTAATATTTGATGGTGGCCTTATTTCTAATGAAAATATCAATACAACAGACGTTACACTAAACTATTAATTTAGAATATATTTCATTAATTTCTTTGTCGATTTGTAGCTTCTATAATGCAGCGATGTAATATGATAAAAGAATATTAATTTCTGGTATTTAGATTTATTAACTACATGTAAATTATATTTTAAAAAACTGCATTAAATTTTAAAATTAAAATAACAAGAATATAATTTTCACCCTAAACAAATAATAAATTATTTGTAAGAATATTGAACTGAAAATCAAGCATGTCTAAATATAAAAAGTACCATAAAAAAAAATCTCATAAACAAGTTTTGATATGCTTTGATAATATTTGTTTTTCTCGTACATAAATGCACGAATTCACATTTATAAAATTAAATACTTATATTTAAGAGTATATAATATTTGACCTGAAAATTTTTGATGAAGACATTCTAATTGCAGATACTTTCCATTTTTTTTCAATACACTTTCTTAAACGTCAGAATTTCATCAGCCAAGGTATATAATATATATATATATATATATATATATATATATATATATATATATATTAGCTTACAAAGTCTGATTTTTAGTGAGAGTGTCCATCTTAAAATGAAAGTTTTACAGAGAAAAACATGAGTAGCTGCTGTCTTTCTCAATTTTCTAGTCAGGCAGACATACCACAATTATCTCATTTTTTTTCTTTCTGTGCATGCCAAATTGACTAACAAGGCTCTTAATCATCATGTTAAGACCAGGATTGTTAGTCACGTTTCACACACAATGAAGAGAATGCTCTCTCCCGCTCGTGTTTTGAAGAAGATTGTAGACAGCAGTAATTATGCAATTGAGACAATTGTTTCGGTTTTCATCGCAGCGGACGACTAAACAATCGCCAAGTATCCGCCTTCTGAAAGCCTTATCAACGCAATGGAAAGAGGCAGAAAAAGTATTCTTATTTTGATATTTGAGTAAAAATAAATATTCAACGGTTTCTGTTATACAATTAAGTAGATAATTGAACTTTACTTTCTAAAATTTGTTTTTTATTTTGTTACATTTATTATGTCTTTATTTCTACAAATATTTTTATATTTGAATGGATAGAAATATAAAAGGACTATCATTTATTCTGTGAAAGTGCTTATTTAAAAATACAGCGTTAAATTTTAAGTCAATAATATATGGATACCAGCTGCACATCCGGATGTATTACTGTGATTGTTTAGAGATTAATGAAATGAATTATGTATAAATGAACTTAACAAAAAGTTGGATAGTTTTATAATAGAAAAATCTCATTGAGTATTCTCAAAAAATATAAGGAACTCGTATAATAATAACTTTATAGAATATTTAAAGGTATTAACAATAAAAAATATTTTTAAATATGTTTTGTGAAAATAATTTCAGTGAAATGTGATAGGAAAAAGGAAACTACAGTTTATGTAAATTAAATGCAATATTTTTATCAATTATTTCACAAGCAGTATATAAAAACCATAACAGTTAATTTTTGGTTAATTTCGATGTTTTTATTTGCCAATATGACAAAAGAAAACAATAAGATCTTCATAAAAATAAGAAGACAAACTATTCTTTTAATCTGTTCTTCAGCACAGTAAAGATATAAACATTCTGACATTATGCAATGAAGTAACTCATAAAAAAATTAATAGACATTACTTAAAGTTTAAAAGAGTCATTTTGTAAAATCAGAAAGATTTAAAATATTAATTTTATGAAAAGATATTCAAAGGGAAAAAAACCCGGTTTGACCCTAAAAGATGGTTTTGCACAAGAAAAGTATTTAGACCTACATCTACAGTTTAAAGTGGAGTCCAAATAGCTATGAATATCCAAACCTAAGATGGGATTCGAACCCACGAACAATTGAACCAAAAGCCGGAGCCATACAGCTGCCATCTCACAAAAAATCTCGTATTAAACCTGTCAAATTAAGTCTAACTCTAAATTTTAACACACGAATAAAAAAATAATAATTTGAATTGTAAAACACATTTATACACACATTAAAGAAAAACACATTCGATTACCGTAATTTAAAATATGAACCAAAGGGATAAGGTTAAAAAAATATAATAGAAACAAGAAAAACGTCAAGTAAGATTAAGTTTTGTTTCATTTAAGACCAAAAACACAAAAACAATGAGCAAAATCAATTTATCAAGGGAAAAATTAAAATATATATATAAATCGAATACGTTAAACACTAGAATAAGATAAAACATTACTTATTTTACAAAATTGTAATAAAAAAAGCGCTAAAAATCACAAAAACATTTTAACTGCAATTTCTTAAATGTTTAGAAAATGAAGAAATAAATTTCAAGAATAAGTTTCATTGATAAAAAACTTTGGGAGTGAATCAAATAGCATTGGGAATTAAACATCAAGGAAAAAATATTTGAGTGAAAAACAGCTTAAGGGAGATTGAATGCATAAATAGCTATAAATTGAAATTGGAGTAAAAAAATAAATTTATACAAATTTTAACATTTGTAAAAAAAATTTCACAAGGAATTTTTTTTAAAAAAAGCTTTTGAAATGACTATAAAATATCTTTGAAGGGAAGGCGAAAACTAAATTAAGAAAAAATTGTAATTGATTAAAAAATTTCAAATTTCTTGGGAATAATTGTTAGTATTATTGAATATATAAAATAGCGCGCGCTTGAAAAGTGCTCTTCTTTTTCTCTCAATTAGAAAAAATTAAAATGCATAAATACTGTAATTTCCAGTATTTAAAGTTTTACTCAAACTTCTTACACATTTTTGGTAAATTAGAAATAGTGTGCTGCAAATGAAAAAGGAATAATTTCAATTACCAGCAAAGTATGAATTGTAAATTATGAATATAAACTGTAATAAAAAGCATTCTTAGTTACCTTTCCTGTAAAGAACGTAAATAAATGTTCAGTAATATCTTTTAACAAACAATGTAAATATTTATTTCCAATAATTGACTTGCTTCCACAAGCTATTTTAGTAAAAATTATACATTTCATTGAATCTTTTAGAATAATAAGGAAAATATTTGGCATTAAATGGTGACTTTTCCTTTCATGAAACAGATTTGAAATAATGATCTCAGAATTTGAAAAAGCATTTCGGTTCTCATTTACAATACGAATAAGCACAAAATAAATAGCAGCATTGCTACAATAGAAATGTATGTAAAAATGTATTTATCCTATTATCTTTACTTGAATTTAAAATGAAAAATGTTTCCTTTCATTTTACAAAGACTTTCGACGATAACGAGATAAATTTTAGTTTCTAAAAATAAGTTTTGTGTTTTAAAAATTATTGTTCTATAGAAGTATAAATTGTAATTTTCTATAACAATAATACATAATTAAAATGAATTTCTGAAAAATGCTGTTTGATATAATCTTGCCCATATATCTCCTCTTAAATATGGATTTCTGGACGTTTTAAAATTCTTCTTCCTATGATAAATATGAAGTTCAATCTTGATTTAATTAAACAATACGCATCATATTGTATTTGATAAAATTAATGGCTATATGTATATAAATTTAAAAAAAAAACATTTGTTCCGAATGTAAGCAAAAAAAAATGTTTTTTAAAAATAATTTTACTGCAAGATTTTTTAGTTCAAGATTTTAACAGCTAGGAAATTAGCACAAAGAATGTAATTTTTAAGCACATTTATGATACAAATATGTAATAAATATTTAATCATTAATAAGGTTTTTTTTTTATTTTCTACCTTACCTTTCTTTAAATACTGATACTTATAAATGAATTTATTAGGAAATGTGTGATAAATTCTTTTAAATAGGAAATTATATCAGTTTAGGATTAAATAAAAAATTTTATCAACTTCCGCAGCAAAACTCATTTTAAACAACAAGTGAATCTAGCTATTGAAACTTTATACCTTTATAAATTTTGAATAAACTAAACTTATCGCAAATAATAGAGTAAATACTGAATCATAAATAAATTTGAAAAATAAATTATACATTTTTTAAATTTTTTTACAATACAGAAAATATTGTCTTGAGCAATTTAAATAAAAAAACATTTTTAAAATGCTGTTCATAATAATATGGAAAATATTTGAATTTTTCAAAACATGTGCAATAAATTTGCAAATCACACACGAAAAAAAAGTTTTAATGAATAAATTACATAAAAATTAGAGAAAATATGTAATTTTTATAAATAAAAATATAAAAAAACTTAAATTATTTATGGATATAAAAGCATGACGCATCCTATATAACGCATTTCTTTGTTTTATTTCAACATAAGATCAATGAAATTATCATATCTCCGTTACATTATTAAGTGATAATAAATCTTCAACTAAAAAAATAATTCAAAATTAAATTTTTTTTGGCATAAATGTTGAAGTAAATTATTCAAATTTTTCTACTCCATTTTCACAATAAACTTATATCAAATTTCCACAATTAAGAAGTTTTGACAATGGAATTCTGAGGAGAAAAAATCAAAATCCACAAAATAATACAAAAAAGATAAATAACATATGAATAACTATTTTATAGAAAAAAAGCTGAATTTTATGATGAAAATATTTAAAATGTTTTCATAATATTGCTCGAATTTATTTTTTAAATAATGATAAAACTATTCTTTCAATGAATTTAATTTTCGTGCAACAATACCATACTATACTATAGTTTAATAGCCGATTATATTTATATAGCTCATTCACTATAATGACATAGATTTATGCGAATCAAACCTGGCTACTAAATAATTAGATGTCAATTCAGCTAAGTGGAAGTCATCTGGTTAACTAAATAGATTTTACAATTGTTTCCGGAGAATGCTCTAACATCCGAACGAGGAAGTATGAGCCTCAGAAATCAAATCAGAAATTTACTCGTTAATAAGAGCTTAGGTGATGGTGTTGAGCTATAGTTAACTGCTATTCAGTTAGAATCCTTTACAACTTCGAACGACTACTCTGACGCAGCGATTCGGAAATATACCACTCTAAATTGCATCCATTAAATTCACCAAAGTCAATTTGAAAGATTCCGCCTCTTATAACCAGGCAAATAAATGACTTAAAGCCACCATATTTCGGCAAATCAGCATATCTATGCTCAAAACATGTGAAGCCTTAAATATCACAGTTCTAATTCAAATATGTTTAATGATATACCATACATATAAGTTGTAAGTGGATAGCTTCCTAAAGGATATAATTATTTAAAGATTTCCTGGAGATATTAAATTCAACAAATATTCTATTTAAGGTTTCTGGAGTCACTTCCAGGAATATTTATACGCCTACATGTAATTAATGCGCTATATCAAACGCATTGAAATTTAATTTTAAGGCTCAATTTTTTCGGCATAAATAAGTTAATACGCCAGATTATTTATAAGATATGCGAATGTCAAAAATGAATGCAATAAATCAATGAAATAAATATATTAGTTTTACCATACCTATAATATTTTAAAGTGTAAGAGGCACAAAAGAAAGTTTTAATTTTGAATGTATAAGTATTATATAATTTTATGTAAAAGTGGATTAAAACAAATAATAATATAAGATTATCAACAAATCATAAAGTTGTTTATTGTGATATGAATTTTAATAGTTCCTTGACAAAATTTTTTATTTAATATATATCTGCATATTTTTAAAAAAAGTTAATTCAAAACATATTAAATTATTATTTCGTTAATAAAATTCTCTAAATTTTTTTATTTCAATAAATGCTTACTTTATCTCTCTTATATATAATCAGTGCTTCCTCAAATATTTCAATAATATAACCATTCTCCTCAAGTGAGTTTTTTAAAAAGCAATTTTAGCATTGTCTCATTTTTTTTATTTTTTGATATAAATAAATCAATGGATATACGCAAATTTTTCGTTTCGGCATCTGCCACAAATCATTAATAAAGGATATTATGGTACTTTTCATATCATTATATTACTATGACATAAATGCCACTATGTATAAGTCTTAGAAGATATAGGCCAATTACTTGGGAATTGTATGAAAATAAAAAATCTATTTCAATGAAATTGTAATTTAATATTTTATAGTAATCATGAATGCAATTTTAAGTTTTTGAGAACAAAATGTATTCTTCATTCGATAAAAGCAAATAATGAAACAACTTCGAACCAATTTACACATATCTTTTAAAGAAAAATATATTTAACCACCCAATAAATTTTGCTTTATATCCACATTTTTATTCACTTAGATTTTATACATTCAATCAATATAACACAGGCTCTTGATCAATAGTTTAAGTGAGTATGTAATTAAATTATGTTTATTTAAAATCATGGTTTTGAAACAAACACACTTTGATACTGCATAATAAACTACCTAATAGCCGAGAATTGTTGAAATACATTTTAATATGTAAATTTTAAAAGACATTTTAATATGTAAATTTTAAAAGATATTTTAATATGCACTTCATAAATCGTCTTTTGTGAGGACTTTTTGTAATATTCACGTATCACAAAAGAGGAAACCCAGAAAGCTTCCAAGCACCTCTCCTGACAATGCGCACGCAGAGAAACATGAAACACCGATCTCTTGTAGCGAACTTGGGACCTTAAGCTCTGAAGAGCGATTTCTTACTTAAAACGTTAAAGCAAATACTTTAACACAATATGGTGGACAATCCAATAGCCATCATATTATGCCATCTTAATATCCACCGTGTCATTTGCCTTTCGTAGATAGTATGATAGTTTCGTAGATAGTATAGATGCCTTTCGTAGAAGTGATTTTTCGTAATAGTATGCAATATTCACGAGTGAAAAAGAAGGAATTTCAGTAAACTTTCAGGCACCAATATGCCAAACTACACCAATACATGTGCATAAAAAAACTCAGAAGCCCAATATCCATCTTCCGATATATCCGATACATACGAAACAAATATATTTAATACCGCGTAATAGATTCCCTAACAGCTTAAGACTGTTGTTACGCATTTTAACTTCCATGGTGTAATCAGCTTCAGGGAAGAATTTCTATACATAGTGGAACGTATTCACGCATCACAAGGGAGAAAACCCTGAGCACCCCAAAGTATTCATTCATACAGACGTGCAGTAGATGAAAGAAACGAAGCTTTTAATATGTTGTTCAATAGTGGCTAGGATTAACATTAAAATGTTCCCACTAAAAAGACGCATCCTACCACAAGACAGTTATAATGAAGTAAATAATTTTTTTAACCCTTGTTTTGGACTGCCTACGGCTATTGGGCCGTTAGGTCAGTCCAAAATGCAGTTTACATAATGACATATAAAAAATATTATAATATGAACTATTTAATTCAATGATATTTAGTAAGAAATTTACCGCATTTTATTCCTTAAATTTAGTATCAACGTAAGCTTAAAATTTTAATTGTTCTCATTTCTTCATATTATAATTAGTGCTAGTACTGAGCTTTGAGGATTTTCTTACTATTTATAGCAAATAATATGAAAATAAACAGCATGATCAAAGATCAGTATTCAGACGTTAATATTACACTAAATTATTTGTTTTAGGCTTACTATATTTGAATATATTTAAGCAAAAATGATACATCCTCATCTTGTTATTTTGTTTATATTATACAAGTAAACACCATATTAATAGTTATCAAAATTTTAAACAATCGTAATTTAAAATAGTTGTCCCATATTAATTTAAAACAATACATGCCTTCTTTTGTCCTAACCTATTTAAAGGCATTTAAAATAAGATATTTTAAAATATTTTCAATAAAAATATGAAATTTTTGATTTATTTTAAATATATAATTATCAAGTGTACATGCAAATTAGCGATCTTATTCGAGAATTAATGAAAATACTTAGATTGTATAAAAAATATATTAAGGCTTAAGAATTTTTGTAATCTGTATTTTCCTAAATTAAGATCGCATAGACTCCAAAAAAAAGCGACCTTCAACGGTCTTCAGGCAAGAATTTCAATCCGTCAGCTTAATGGCTTTACGATCATCACTGAAGAAACCTTGAGAAATTTTTCTCTCGCCCACACAATACAACATTTTCCACATGGCCAACAAAATTATAACATAAAATCTACTAGCAGCTAATGGAAATATTATCAACGATCCACCTGCCCATGCATTAAGAAAAAAAGATTCCTGTCAGCAAGGTGGCTAAATTGTTTGACCTATCGACTATTTAATTTGCATTAGAATATAAATTATATTCATGTGAAAAAACTCAAAATAATGTATTCAAAAGGATTAAGGAAATTTGTTTAAGAAATTTAAGCAATGTTTTTGTATAATTTCACTTAAACTAGAATTTATCGTAAATATAATCCATTTTTATACACTTCAATTTAGATTCAAAATTTAAATAATTTGGAAATTCTTTTATTTCATAGTAGAATGTTCGATTTATTTTAAAAAATTTTCAAAATTCAATTAAATTCTAATTTAAAATATAGAAAAGGTACACATAAAAAGGAATGCATTAGAAATTTGTGTGAATGAATTTTGAGCACATTAACACACAAAATATAATTTTTAAGGAAAAAAAAACATAACTGAATATTTAGTTTATAGCCATCAATTTACTATATACTATGAATTTCAACTGGATTTTCTGATGATAAAAAGTACTCTTGAAAATTCGAATACTTGATATTATTTTCACAAAACCATCAACACTCACACACACATTTAAGCTTATTAGTAGTTATTTTTGTCTAGATTTAAAAATTCCTTTAAAATCAGTTACATTAAAATCGGAAAATTCTGCTCTTGTTTTTATCCAACTTAAGTATACGTATTTTTCTCCCAATTATTTCAAATATCAAATAATATTTAAAAGTAAAAATATCTCTTAAATTCTGGCATTTTCTGAATTTTTTTAATTTAACAATCATTTTATTAATTATTACTCATATTTTAAAACAATCCATTCTTAAGGTGCCATTACAAGTTTTATATATATACATACATATATATACATACATATATATACATACATACATACATATACATACATACATATACATACATACATACATACATACATATATATATATATATATATATATATATATATATATATATATATTAGAACTGGAAATCATAAATAACTGAAAACTTTTTTGAGAACGAAGAGAGAAACTAACAAATGCATCATAAATAAGAAACAAATTCATTAAGAAAATATCACTGTAAAAAAACTATCACAGGAAATCGTAACTTATATTCAAATGGAGAAACTAATGTGACTTCAAGATCAGAGTTCGCAAAAAGTAAGAAAGATTTCAAAGGAAAGAGAATTTGATATGTTGCAGACTGTATTCAGAAAATAAAAAAGGGCAACGCATCCATCTTAAAGAATGCATACATGAAATCAGATATTGATAAAATTCAAAACCAGAAAAGGAAGATATTACCTTCTTCCTTTTTGATAGACAGATGAATGCTTCAGACATAAAGGAGTGAGCTATATATTATGTAAAAAGAAATTTGTCAAATTTTTTTTATTTTTAATATTGTAAAAAATAAAAGAATTGTCAATTGAATATTGAACTGTTTTTGGAACATCAGAAGTAAAATGTTCCTTTTCTTTTTACAGTAAAATATTTTTCATAATTTTAATAAATGTTAAGTTTACGTTTCATGAAGATTAGATTATAAGCTTAAAAGACTTACTATCAGACTTCAAAATAAAAATATGTTCAAATGAAACACTTTTGCTGTGATATATATGAAAACTCTGTAGAAGTTCATGACATTTTTATAGTAAGTAATTAAAGTGCATTTTATATAACTCATCGCTATAAAATTTAATTAAACTTATAAGAAGCTCAACGTCTAATTTTGACACGACTATTATACAATTTTTTATTTAGTTAAATACATTATTCAGAACTAAGTTTTAAATAAAAATGTATACAAATCTAATTTTTTTAAAAAATTGACTGATGAAAATCAAGTAAGGTTTAATTACAAACTTTACTTTTATATGAAACGAGTTATAAATAAAAATTGTGGATATTTTTATAACCATTTTTTCCGTTTTTTAACCCACATTTGAAATAAATATTTTTAACTACAATAGGAATTCACATTTTAAAACTGTTTAAATATTTATAGTTCAATGTCAATACAATGAAAGCTAGAAGTAATTAAAACGAAACCTCTTTGAGAATTGTGTAAATTGAAAAAATTTACAAGTAAATACAACTGCGACTACCTTAAGGTTAAAATTTACAAGAACTTAAATGCTTAAAGATTTTATGTCATTTGTTGACTGCTTTATGTTTCAAAAATAAATCTGTATTTTTATCATATCCAAATACTTCATAACACTTTTTTTGCACTCAATCTTTTCTAATCAAAAAACGCATTAAAATTTGGTTATTTACTATAACTCAATTTTGTACTTAAAGAGTTTTTGGTCTAAAATCTAATATAATTTCTTAATCATGAATGTGAATAACAAACGAGTACACTATATTTAATAAAATTTTAAAAGTATTTTCAAAGATGTTAAAAGAATGATGAATGAAAGATGTTAAAAATTTTAAAAGTATTTTTATGTCAAGTTAAGAAAAATCTATTCAAAATATTAAATTTGGTTTGTTTGTCACTCAACCTTCATTTTTTGTACAGAGGACTAATTAGACTGGGACCTACGGCCTTAAAGTAGATATCAAACCATTACGCACATCCAACCCCCATGGTGGGATTCAAATCCATGAACTGTTGAACCGAAGGCCAGAGCGCTAACCATTCGGCTACCAGCTCAGCTTCAAAATATAAAATATTAATTATAACTCTTGTGAAATAAAGTATTCTTTTTATTCAAATGTAAAAATTAATACTTCAACATCATAAAAATGTTTCATCTGAAGAGAATAAAAAGATTTAAGTAAATGTATAGTTTAAAACTTGAAAAATATAACAAATTTTAAGATATCATTCCATCAAACAATTTAAGGGAAAAATAAAAGATTCTTTAGTGTAATTAGTTGATTTTGTAAGGAGTTATCAAATAATATGTTAATTATGTTTAAATAAATCATATTATTTTATATTCTTTAATAATACTTGTATATTTAATATGATCTCCTATTCACTAAAACATTTTCATACTGTTTGCTTAGTCCTACTATATATTTATTTACAATAAATTTTCAATATGAAAGCATTTTGAAAAAAAAATAATATCTACATTTACTCTTCTAAAATATAACCTAATAGTTTAAATAAAAAATATAATATTTTATATGATAAAATATTTTTATAAAAGTAACTATAGTTGTAGAATTTATATTTGAAAGTACTTGCAAATATCAAACGGAAATTAAATTATTTAAATTTTCTATGCTTTTTTGAACATTGAATTATAGAAACTCTTAGGTAATCTGTTTTTAAAAAAAATCTAAATGCGAAATGTAAAAAATATGAAAAGAAAAATTTTTTATCATTAATTTTAATACTTTAATTTATAACTATTCTCTTTAATCAAAATGCTTTTTCCTTTTAGTATACTTCGTTACTTCCCTTTTCATAAAATAATCTTTCAGTGAGAAAATTCCGATTAGAAATATTTAAAATGTTTCTGAAATTGCGGTTCTTGTTAAATAAATTTTCAAAATGCTAATAACAAATTTCTCATAACCATGTGACTATTTATAATAAATTTGTTTCTCCATTATATTATTTTGAAAGACATTTAATTCAACGGTCTGATATACTAAACATTAATTAAAATTTTAAATAACTATTAGTTTATAAAATAGCTATTACTAGCATTTTGTCATATTCTAGCTCTGATTATATTTCTGAACAGTTTTATTTTCTATAAGAAATGTCAGATTTCCTTTAATCTTTTAGTTGATATGTGGCTATCATTTCTGTAAATAGTGAAACTTGAGAGGAAAAAGTTTTTTAATGATCCATACACTTTTTCCGTTCTTCTAAGAGTTGCATCTTTCTTTTCTATACACATACTAGCTTCTTTTCAACAATATTCTTGGTAAGTACTTTCTCATCGTTTTTACTTCTTTACGATTTCTTCTCTATTGTTTCGCTGTTCCTCAAGGGAAATGCTTTGTATTTCAAATTTTACTCCCTAGCAGCATATGGCATTTATTTTCTGATTTTAGCATCTTCAGTTTTACACAAGATGATTCAGTATAATTGTTTAAACTCTTTGAATTCTATAATTTCTTTCTTAAGGAATATTCTATAAAAAAAAGAAAGAATATTTTACAAAAAAATTTAAGAATATTTTACCTAACATTGAGCAAGTTCTTTTGAACAACCACGCTTAAGGAAAAATACTTTGACAATACTGAAAATGTTTAGTTAATAAAGAACTCATTATGTTATATATGAATATAAATTGAATGTTAGAGGGTAAGATTTACTATATTAACAAAAGTATAATGTATGATTCTGCATATTTTCACATTCTTCACGTTTTTTGACTGCAGCTTAAGGTTTCATAGAATCATTCATTATGGGGAACATAATATCCAGAGCATTAACAACGAAAAACGCTAACTACGATTTCCTTGAACAAATATTAAATTAAAATGTATTTTGCTGTTCAAGAAAAAAAATGAAGTGATTAAAAGTCCCAAAGAATAAGTAAAAACTAATAAAAAAGTACTAAAGAAACCATGCTTCGTAAGCGATGTTATAACTTGATATTTGTGATTTCATTATATCGCAAGATTATATTTAATGGAATCATTATTGGATTAACTAATTTCCAATTAGATATCAACTATCACTTTTTGCACACGTGAGATAATTCAACTAGTAGTGAGTGATTATCTAAAAGGGTTTTGAAATAATTACATACAATTACAACAGAGAAATTTTGCAGGCCGCTTACTGAGCAAGAGCCAAAACTCAGATTTATTTTAACCAAAAATAGTTTACATGCCTTAAACTAACATTTCAGGAAATTAGTACCAATTGTGAATTTCGCAAAATCGATTATAAAAACCAATTGAGTACAGTTAATTTAATTAAGAAAAATTTTCATACAAGCGATAAAAGCAGTTTATATGAATTTTATACGAGTTCTGAAACAAATATGGGTAGAAACTTGACTTACTATTTGAAATCTTTAATGACAAATTAATACTTTTAAACTATAGAACAATATAATAATCAATAAAAATAAATTTTGATTCTGTAAACCTATATTTTATTTAGCATTTATATGCCATTAGGTTTAAATGAGGCTATCAGTAAAAGTATCCATTAGGATACATCATAGGATGTCCTCGAGCGCGTTTTCTTGTAATTATATACCTTTATTACTGTTAAATTGTCTATAATAACCTGTAATATCGTAAAGCTACCGAATTCTTTACCTTTGTACAATTTAATAATTATGGGGATAACATTCCAAGCAACAAACTGACATGTTCCGATTCATATTATCAGAAGCTATATTGTTGCCACTAGATTTAGCTTGTTAGTTGCAAAACGTTCATTTTTCCACACGAAAGGTAAATGAACAGGAATCTACAGTTTGAAGTTCATTCTGAACCACAGACATCCGAACACAGTGTAGGCAATGAATCCACAAACAATCGAACACACGAATAGATCGCTGACTATTATCTGCCAGTTCGACAACTGTTGCCAATTAGTCAAGCTTTTTAGTGATTTGCGATTTAGAACTTCTACAATAATTAATTTTAAATACTAAGAGAAATACAAAAATATATAAAATTTAAATTTCTTGATTTTATTTGAGTGAGAAGGTACTATTTCAACAAATCATCTACACACATTAACAAGTTTTAAAATCTCAATACGCTTAAATAATTTTGATTACTTGATGCAAATGAGCAAAATATAAGGTTTGCTTAAACATACGTCTTTCATAAAAGACAATGAAACTATTCAAAAATACTCGACAGTAAAATTCTTACGATTTAGTTTTTGGGTTATCTTGTATTCCAACTTTTTTAATGCTGCATTTTACAAGCAGTAGGGTAAACAAACTCCGAGTGGTCTGGAAGTTAGGTCATTTTGTGTAACTGATCTTTGATACTTTTGAGAATCTTCATGATCGTAGTTCTACGAGCCCGTGGGTGTAACGGTGATGATGGGTGTGTCGCTAAACGCGAATGAGTAACGAGTCATCCAAGACTGCATTACTTTCTCTTAATAAAAAGACCTGTGGGACTCCATTTTTAACCACATCTTAAGAGAGGATAGGAAACATAATGAATATATGCAGGAAATGTTCATTATATATATATACATACACTGATTAAATATATATATATATATATATATATATATATATATATATATATAGTGCGAAAACGTGTTGATGCCAGAAGAAATTATTAATATTGACCTGTATTGTTGCATGAATTTCCTTTTAAGGATAACTTGTGTAATTATTTTCAATGGAAGTATTATAGTATAATATAATAATGCATGGTAATATTCCGCTCATCACATACTGAGATTATTATTCATTATGAACAACATTTCGTGTGAAAGTAGAAACTAAAATCAATAGAGGACATATGTTAAGACGGGAACATCTACATTTTTTTTTTCGTATTTACATGAAGAAATATAAAGTTTTTAAAATTGCATATTACATTGATTTATTTCAATCACCTGACTACGAGCTGTTTTTTACTAGATATATATAAATCACAATGAATTATTAGTTTGTACAAATTTATTTATATATATATATATATATATATATATATATATATATATATTTCTGTAGAATACATAACATGAGCCCATTTGTTTCATTATTTATTATCATGTTTTTTGTTAATCTTTACTTTCTTATGTTTAAAACCACAGTTCCTACTAATACAGAAAATATTATTTGTATAGAAGCGATTTCTTCCATTTTTAAAAGGAATGGAATAAATAATACTGTGAAAATGTGAATAAATAATTTGATTTTCTTGATAAGTTGTTTTCATTACTTTCGCAAGTATTTGAGAAAATTTAATATATTTTAAATTAAAGTGGACATTATATAATGCAGAGAATGTAATGAACTTTGTTCTCCTTTATAGATCGGTTGTTCCACCAAACTGAAAAATCTCGTGAAAATCAATAAATTTTTGAAAGAAAAACTATAGCTTAATGTGATTATTTTTATTGGCCTTTTGAAGAAGCATAACTTCTTGGCATTACTTTTAAAAACTTCTTACAAGTAATGTGAATTTACTCGTGTAGTTTTTTTATAATACAAATGTTAAATTATTTATGAACAAAGTATTGTATAAATATGCAAATAAACACGTTTTAATTTTTATTGCTCAATATTTTGCTGTGTGCAAATAATTTAGTGTTTTCTCAAGGAATAAATTTGTTTCTTGAGAAAACAGCAAAAAATAAATCATTTTCAGTATTTTTTAGGAATAAATAAATAACAATCTTTTTCTCTATCAAGGAAATTAGGCAAATAACTGCTTTTAGCATAGTCATTTTTAATTCATAAAATTAAATTTACTAACCAAATTTAAACTCGTGATGTAACTTAAGATTTTTATAAAAATTTAAATAAGTTGTTTGTCCAACATATCATACTATTATAAAGGAAGTTATTTAAAATCCAAAATTTGAAATGCAAAATTGATTAAACTTATAAATTAGAAATAAAAAATATTATTTAACTTTATGATGATAAATAAAAGATAAGTAGGCTTAGTATTAAATCACATTTACGATATAAAAAATATATCAAGAGTTTTTAAATTATAAAGCAAATTAGATTTTTAGCCACTTGCGCTGGAAAGACGTGCCAAGCACGTCGTAATGCTTTTGTCACAGAATCGTCAATGACATGGTATGTACGTCGTCACTATATACATATATAATGATATTCTATATAACAACAATGAGTTATTCTGGACTGTTCCGGTACATTTGTCGAAGAATTCTTTGCCAGCGCAAGTGGTTAAAATAAACAAATATAAAATTGCAGATCTAACGAATAAAATTAAAATTTCTAATTTTGAATAAATGGTTAAATAATCTACATTATTTCAAATTATTTACATAAAAATTTGTCAGTCATTTTTTTTAATAATAAGTAGATTAAATGCATGTTAAGAAATTTCTCTTAAAGATAAAATCTTACCCCTTTTTTGTCTTTAAATAAGGACTCATTACATATTTTATACTTGTTTGTACTCAAGTTAGAATTGTTCAGATTTACAGACAATTTTGTTTACCGTTATATCCATGCTATATAAAAATGTAGTTTAGAATAATTACATCTTTAAAGTTTAGCACTTGTTTTTAGTATCTTGTTTTTATTATTATCTTTAATAAAAGAAAGATAATACTATAACAGATATATTAATTCATGGCAAGATAATTACATTAATTACCTTGTATATTACTATTGTAAATAATATTTCTGTTACTTCTATGCATAAGTTACTATCACTTTTTATACTGAAATAAATAATCCAATTTTATGTTATATATAATAGAAAATATTTAACTGTTAATACATTTTTGAGAAGTTAATCGATTAAATAGATAATTAAATTAATAGAATAACATAGTAGATCTGTATGGAAGAATAAATTAGAATCTTTAAACACTCTTGGCACTTCAAGTTAATTGAAGTTAGTGTTGAAGTATGGAGTTAAAAGTTTGGAAGCCAAACTGACATGAAACTGTCTGACTTGGCGTGAAGTAGGAGAGGAAAGTGCCAACTTAAATAAATATTTGCTCAAGGCTTCAAGTTGACGTAGTTGAACTGGAAAAGAAGAATCTGTCGCACATATATTTCTAGATATTTGAACCAATGCACGAATTACTCGACTAGTGAAGAGTAGATTTAACTAATGGAAAAGTATGATCGTAACACTGCAATTGTTTCTAAAATTTGTAAGCTATGTCAATAATTGCGTAAGAAATTGAGTAAAAGATAATGAAAGATAAATATTTCTTACGAAAAGCACATAAAAGAAATTACCGATAGTTGAAAAATACAAATATATATAAAATTTTATAAATCGATAAGTTTTTGTAATTGCGTAAAAGTACAATTGTAGAATTTATTTTTATAAGAGAAAATACAATAAATTTAAATGTTTTAACTGAAAAAAAACTTGTTGAAAATAATCGTAGAAGAAATTAATCACACAGACTCAATCATTTTTTTTTTCCTCAATGATTTAAATGAAATAAATATTCTTCCATTTAAGAGCTTGATAAAATTGAGCAACAAAAATGTTTTCTTTTATATTTAATTAACCACCGCCCAACCTGTCTAGTGGTTAGCGTGCTCATATATAAGACTATGGATGGGTGGACCTGGGTTCGAATCCCAGCTCAGACATGAATGTACTTTCTCTGTCTCTCTCTCTGTGTTTCTTGACCTTTCCTCAGATGATGGATGAATGTGGCCCGCCCTATAAACGGGTTTGTGGTGGTGTGGCGTGGGCGATGCTACTCGTATCTCCGTGACTTGGTTCACAGGTCCCCACCGGGTAACGATAATATGAGTAGCAGTTTCCGGCCTTGTTGCGGCAAATGGGCTAATGTACTTACTTGCTCAAGGGTGCCCGCCATTAGAAATAAAAAATATACATATATTTAATTAACCTGAGTAATTTCGATATTTTTGTAAGAAAACAGCATTTTTGTATTACTATTTTTCGATATATGAATGAATAACGAGTAAAACTAAACACATATCTTTTTTTACTAACAGAAAGCAAAACAAATAACTTCTTAAGTCTGTCACTAAAATAACCAACAAAATTTTATTTTATATTAGTAGATTTATAAAAAATTAACCTTATAATTTCGATCATAATTCCGAAATACTTGGAAAATCTTTCCATTGTCACAACTTTTAATGTTTCATTAAAATGAGTTCATACAGAAACTATAAACTTGACCATGGATTTTACCTTAAGTATAAAAATGTTAATGTTTGCGATGCAATGTAATGTAAAGCAATCCAATGATTATGCTATATTTATATATGCAATTTGAAATGCATATGGATGTAAAATATCTGAAAAACTATAATGTACATATTGTAAATTGCTGACTTTTGAGAAATTTTACAACTATGTGACAATCTAATAAAATGCTTTCAAATTTAAAAATCTGAACAAAATTTAACTTCTTGTTACATAACTTCTTGTCACTCAATTTTGTAAATTTAAAATTCTTATTACTGTAAAATGCTTTCCAAAAAAGTGCATACATTATAAAAGTTAAGCAAATCATTATCAAGCAAATTTTTTAAATAAATTATTCATATTTAGATAACTCTCTCTAATAGACTTTTTCAATAAGATTATTAATTTTCACAAAAAAGCTTGTTGCTTATCTAAAAAACAATGATTTTTATGAATGAAAAAAAGAGAGAAATAATTATTTTTTAATGTTATCGATCTCTACGAAGATATGAATGTTATTCCTTTGAAGAAAAACTTTATATAAAACGCAAGTAACTCAATTATTTTTAATTCATAGAGTTATTTTAGATAGGTTAATCAGATATAGAAAATAAATTTTTGTCTGAGACCTTTAAAAACTAAATTTCTCTATTTCTGAAACAAATTTCTTTAATAGAGTACTATAAAAACAATTTTAATCTTATTGCAAAAGTATAAATATTTTACTTCTCTTCCATATTTTAAAAGAATTACATAACCTAATAACTTTTGAAACAAGAAAAATTATATTTAAATAACGTATGTGAACTCGTAAACTGCATATATATATATATATATATATATATATATATATATATATATATATATATATATAATTTGTTCGCATAAATATGAATTTGTTTTCTTAATCTCTACTCACAATCTAAATTTTAATTCAATATTGTTAGTGCATAAAATTAAATACATTACATAAAAATTTTAATTTAAATGCTTAATAAGTAATATTCTATTAATGAAAATCAATGAAATGGTTAGGAAAATTTCAAAATAAATTTGAACTTATTTTCAAATATCTTTAATTTTAAACACTCAATAATTTATTTCAAAATTGAATTGTATATAGAATACTATATAACAATAATAAAAATTTCATTTGAAATCATTATAATTACACGAATGACTAATTGTTTTAATATAAAGTCTAATGAATTCTTTTCTAAAGGTAGTTATTTATTTCCTTCGAGAAATGTTTTATCCAGAACAGAAAATTTTATAAGAATTCTTTTCCGAGCTAATTTAGCGTTTGACACCAGAATTTAATTTCTTGATATTTAGAATGTAATAAAATACCCCAGTTTTTTTAAAGGTAATACTTTTCTGCATTTACAGTGCTTATTTTTAAGAGACTTAAAGTCATATCTTTTGTAACATATTTCTTGATTCTTAAAATTATTGCATCGTAAAATCTCGAAAAGTCAATAAAACCAATGATATTTTTCCAGCTTTTATTTCTTACATAGCTACAAATAAAAGAAAAACAAAAAATAATTAACAATTTTATATTATGAGATTCTTATAATCACATAAGCTCATATTCATATCTTACTAAATTTATAATAATAGTTAACTATATTCTATGTTGAACAACTGCTTTTTTAATAGGAATTTCCCTTTTTATCTTAAATAAATTACTTTCTGGAAATTTTCACTCTAAACTCTGAAAGACATTCAGACTACTGATTTTTCAAAAATTATGCTATGCAAGAACAATTATTTAAAGAGATCGTTACAGAAAGATATTGTTAACGTTCAAGTGCATTTTAAACAATCTTGTATAGGAAGAGAAAATCATCGATCAAAGGACTATGAACACTTATACTTAATTTATTTTTTTAATCCTGTTTGTGCTGATAAATGTATGTAAGGCAAATACAGTTTGCTAAAATTAAAATATTTGCTCATATTTAGAAGAAATTTATTTAAAGTGTGCATTCTATTAAATTTCTAGATCAGCATCAATGGATTAATATTAAGTACCGCAATCAATAATCACTATCATTAAACCGGACTGCACTATGACAGATGGTCTTAGTGCAGTCCGTCTTAGTGCAGGGATACCGTGAGTTCAATAAAGCATTATATTCATTTTTGTGCACAGCTATGCTTTTGTCATTCTTTAAGTACAAAATGATGTGTCTCATGTCTGAATTTCATGTCTCTCAAATGATTTCTCACGGAGTTATAGCAGAAAACCACCTGTTGCTTAAGTTTTACACGCCAGTGTAATTTCGTGAGATACTTTTTTAATTTCCCAAAAAAATTCACATAACTTTTGCGAAACTAATTTCATTTTCAATTTTTTTCTCAATCAATGGTCACTTTTTTGTTCCAGATAAATCTTTGGTATTTATAGTCTAAAATGGATTTCAAACCACTACAAAATTATAAGTGGCAAGATGGGAATCGAACCACGAATCCTTGAAATGACCAGGTCGCTAATAAAATCTCGACTTTTACTTTCAGTTAGATACATTTGGTTATTACACAACTTTTCAAAGAGAAAGGAAAGTTAATTTAAGGAAAGTTTGTGGATATATTTGTGTTCCTTTTAAATATAACTTACTTTTGGCTTAGGAATCCAATTAAATAGAGATATTTTTTTACCAAATAGCTGTACTATTTAGCTTTTTTTCTGTGTCAAAAATACTTGTTACTATTTCAATGTAGATTTTATCTTAATGATATTATATATTTCTGTTATACGAGGCTGAATTTTCAAGATATTTGTGTGAAGCAATGAGGATATCAATAAAGTATCCATCAAATTATATAATACGTTTGCATTTAAATAATAAGTAAATTCATAGTGCGTTGATAATAAATCTATGCATCTCCTTTTAAATTTATAAGCAAATAATTTATATGTCTTTTTTTTGTCTAGTGTCAGCCAGGCTGGCAATATGAGTTGTTGCTGCTCCATGTTTTAAACTAAACCATAATTTAGTGTGGAGTTCGACTTCCTCTTTACATACATGCTATAGGTACACGTTTACAGGGTAGGCAACCATTCTTACATCATTCATACAAGGAAAGGACAAAGATGGGAGAAAGAGAAAGTACATCCATGTCCGAACTGAATCGAACCCTTTACCTCTCTATCCACAGACAGGCACGCCAACCGTTATACAAGGTGGTGGCAATTCATATGTTTATTAAATTATATTATTAATGTAAAACAAACGAAATAAATATTTTTTATAATAACTGAATTAAACATTTTATACTTTTAATTAATACGAATTAACCAATATTGAAGATTTGTAAAAAAAAAATACATTCCTTTATACACATGAAAAAGTGAAAAAAAAACTATTGTAATAAAAATAACATTAAATAAGAGTGCTGGTATTTTTATTTATTTGCTTAATCAAGGGATTTAGATTTTCTAAGATTTTTTTTTAAATTTGAAGAAATTATGTGCATAATTCTCAAATTATCCTAGCTGGACTTATTGCTGTGGTGAAAATGCATAAGAACGAATATAAAAACCAAATTTTTTACGAAAATTGAAAATATTAATTGTTTGTTGCTCAGGGGTCATTTTTTTGCACACTTCGCCTATAACGGACATACAGTTTAAAGTGTGTTTCGACCACTACAGATGAACAAGTGTTTGGAATCGAATCCACGAACTGTTGAAGGGAAGGCAATAGTAGTAAGCGTTCTGCTGCTACTCTGAAAAACTACATTTAAAGAAAGAAAATTGATTTTTATCTGGGAAAATAATACATTTTTCTTTTACTATGATAAAACAACGAAATTGCTAATAAAAAAATTATCATAAAGTTACTCAGTTTATTGTAAATAATTCTTGTTAATGTGAGCAATCAAATTATTTGAAAAAATTAATATTTTGTTGAATAACTAAAAGTAATATTTTCAAAAATATTAATAACTCTTATAAATCCAATAGACGGCAAGTAATCTTCAGAAGTGGAGAAAATTAATACATGAAAAATAGCAAGAGATTATAAGAAAGAAAAGGAGAACAAACATGGCGACAAACCATCTTTGCTTAGTATTAGAGATGACAGTTTATGACTGGGGTATCACATGCTGTTTTGTTGTCTCCCGCTGCATTTTTTTCCTAATTCTTCACGGTTGTTATCAGGGATGCGTTAGTTTTCAAACATTTGTAGCCAAATAAAGCATAAAGAAAAAAAAGAGAAACGATTTATAACTCGATGTCGTCCTTGATTAGATATGTGGGATGTCTCTGGTTTCTTGCTTCGAGTTTCTGGGCAGTTGCCTCAGAAGAAAAAAAGGCCTTCACTTATTGAGTCGCCATTTTATTTAGCACATTA
>JAPDSC010118694.1:0-16331 GCA_026290005.1 Latrodectus geometricus
AAATAATTTATTTGTAAGCTAATTTATCTGTATTTAATCTTTAATAGTTAAATACGAATCCACTTCAATCTTTCTTTATTAATTCGGAGCAGACTTCTATTATTCAATATTTTCACTCATTTTGATAAAATAATTTGAGTTATAAGCCCCCCCAATAAGTCGTACACAAAACTGTTTTGGGCTTCTTTCTCCCGTAACTATGCGCGGACTAAGTGATCTACTTTTCATTAATTTATTTTTCTTTTCATTAATTTTTTTTCAACTTCTTCGACTTTCCCCACACCCCCTTTTCAGTTTTTGCCTAACACTTGGAATGTTCTTATCACTCTTCTTAAGCAATAAATTCCTTATACTATAATCAGTTCTTCTCTCGTCTCTTAATTTTCGCACAGATGAGTCTTATTTCGAAGTTTAGCGTTTTCCAATGACCCCATTTAGGAGGGAAAGGCAGGATTAAAATTAAACTTTTTAAAATTTATTATTTCATTTATTATAATTTATTAATTTCTTTACCATTTATTTTTCACTTATTAGCTTATGATTTTTTGAATTCTAAATTTTTTGGATGGTAATTTTATTATGTTGCTATTTACACCTGTAATATGCATATATATGTGTGTGTGTGTATGTGTGTTTATTTTATCAAGTTATTAATTTTTTTTTAACTTGTTCATAAAACTAACTAATGGTTTTGTTTTTTTATTATCTTTTTATTTATTTATTTATTTATTATGGCACAATTATCAAAATACAAATCACTAATAATTTTTTTATCATTTATTTTCTATTTATTATTATTTTTTTAGATTCCTTAAACTTATCATGCCAGTCACCTTTCATGATATACTGTCCTTGGCATCAAGGAACTTGACATCTCATTCAATTAATTAGATGTTTTCTTTTCATTCAATAGTAGTCTTTTAATATAACTTTATTCAACAAATATATTTATAATCAATTTTTTAAAGTGTTTTGACGTGACATCCCATTTCCTCCTGCTTAATATATCTCATAGAATATTAAATTTGAGATCCTTCCGTATATGAAAGGTTTTCAACTCAGTCATTTTTAACATTTAAATAATGATACATGGTAAAAATAAAATAATTGAACATAAAAATAGTATAATCATGTGTTTCCTTTTCATTTAATTTTATTTTTAACATTCTAATTTTATTTTATTTTTAATCATTTTTTTATTTTCGTTATAATAATATTTTAGAATTTCAGTCCAATAGAATTAATGTTAATACAGCAAGCAAACAGTGATTCTAATACAATATCTGAAACTTTTTATTGCTCTGCTCCCCTATTTTAATTGCTATTTGCTTTAAATAAATTTTAGATTTTAAAAATTAGTAACCTTTTTTCAAAAATGAGTTCATTAATTATTTTATATATATATATGATTTTCATTTACTTTATGTGACTTGTGTTTCTATTTTTACTCCGATATTCATTAATTACGCAAATTTTACGTAAGTAATTTAATAAAAAAAATCAATTCTTTTTTTTATCTGGGAGTCTGTTCCGAGATAGTATCACCTGAATAGCATTTACTTCAGATTTGCGCACGGATTGGAATAAGATATATGGCATCTGGGTCACTCAACATCTTATGAATATATTTTATAGCGTTGTTAAGAAAAAGTATTATGTAAGGATTTCTGTTATACTGTTCAGCATTGGCGAAGGTATATGATCAATCCCAGTTTCTTTAGCACAGCAGATTTACACTAGGCATTCAGCAGATTTATGCATTTATTTTTTACCACTCTGCATATATTGTTCTCATTTATAACTTTGTTACAGTGTTATACAAAACTGTAACGGAAAGAATGCTTCTTTATGGAGCAGCCATTTGGGGGAACTCCACCATGTTAATTTATCCATAAAGCTAAATTCTAAACAGCGAAAATTTCTCTTTAACATACGAGGAGCATTTTGAACAACTCCAACGTCAGCACTTCAAGTAATAACAGGAATCCCACAGCTTAACCTTACAATAGAAGCAAAAGGAAAAATTTTCACCTTATACGTTGCCAAACAAATTCCTTCCCTTGATCTTCCTCTACCACCATCAACAGACATTGAAGTAGAGATAAAAGTAGATTCAATACATCCAGGCATTTTTTATGTGGAACCACAGATCTCAATTGAGGAGAAAATTAATGTTCCAACCATAGAAGATGGCAAGATCAATATCTTCACAAATGGATCAAAAACAGGAAATCAAGTAGGAAATGCGGTAGTCTCATTCGGTACGGATGGTTATGCAGTCTGGCAGGCCAAGTATGCATTAAATCAATTTCGAACCCTACCAGTAAAAACCCTTTAGTGAGATTCATCCAGAATGATCTCATTAGTTTTTCTCACTTGATCAGTTGGGTCAAAGCCCATGTGCGAACTGCGGGTAACAAAAAAGCCAACCAAGCAGCTAAAAATGCAGCCATACCAGACGACCAAGAAACAATCCTACCTCTTCCTCGATGCTAAATAAAATAAACCCTCAGAAACTGGGTAATGAAGAACTGGAAAGACTGAATGAATGGAAATACTGGCTGTTCAATCTTCGATTCAGAATTTCTATGCATCCTCTATATTGGTCCAGAAATGAGATACTTTTTCCTCACTGGCTATGGCCCCTTCTTTAATTATTTTTAACGATTCAATATAGCTGCAACTAATTACTGCACACATGGAGAAGATGGAAGGCCACTTCTACTTAACAGCATGTCCAGTACAACATCTTGGCAGCTCCAACATGATTGATCGTGAGCAATTTTCTCTGGGGTGAAAACAGAAGAAATTTAGCAGGCAGAAGGAACCTTACTTAACAAAAGAAACTGTCAGAAAATCAAGCAAATGACTTTTCCATGCATCTAGTAAACGAGACTTTCCACGCATTTAGTGAGCAGACCGATTTTCTCCTTAAAACCCAATACTGTTTTAGATCTATAATGGACAATTGAATTTTATTTAACTTTATTCTTCAGAAGGAATACCTGTTACTTTTAACCTTCCTAGTTCATATGAATATTTTTTATTTCTTTTACCTACTTTACTTTTTGTTTATTTCTTATTTAGAAGAGTTTAACAGAACCTAGTTGTAATTCTAAGAAAACTATCCAGCAACCTCTACCTAAGCTGGTAAGGCTCATCCTGAGCTAGGTACAGGGAAGTCAGCTGGCGTAAAACTTAAAATTCGTTGGAAACAGAATCTAGACACAAATTAGCATAATTTAAAATGCAGGACTAGCCATACAGCTATCTCTATACAGGTGAGAAAGTATCCCTCTAATAAGCACCAACCGTTTGCCTGAAAACAGACTTGTTTTAACTAAATGTCTACAGAGAAGATTGAGTTAATGGGAAAGCAGGAAAATCCTAGGATATCAATTTTTCTTTACAAATCACATGGCCAATGAATGGAATGAAATGCCTAAATAGTGAATTAGAGCTCAAGATAAAACCTAAGGAACTTCAAGGTAAAACAAGCAATTCTGAAGATTTTATTTCAGCGCCAAAGGAGAAACATGGGGAAAAAATATATAAATGGAGTGTTCATGTTTACCGATGTACAATAAACCCTATAATGTAGTCATAGAAAAATGTAGAAATATATATATTCCAGAAATATCAATTCATATAATTTTTGTTTTCAATATTTAATTCGGAATAAATTTTTCTGAAACCTAACATTAATGCATGATCTTGAAAAACTGTCAACTAGAAAATAACCAATCCCAATTGTAAATTTTAAGCAGACACAAATTAAGATTCATTAAGTAGATTGAAATATTATGACTTCTAAGATGCTCAAAAGAATGAGTTCATTCGTAGATACAAAGTTGCCACGGTTTAAAATAAAAACACGTGCAGTTAATTGGCAGTATTAGCAAACAGTTTACGATAAATATTAGAATAATATAATGTCTAAATATTGAACAGTTTTTTAAGCACAAATCACTTACGATATTTTATATCATAAGGGAACATGTAGTGGAAAGCCATAACGAACATAATGCGAGATACCAGTACATTTTCTGGTTTAAAGAAAATCTAAAACTAATTTCATAACCCAAGAAACAATCTTAGAAGAAAAGCAGTGGGAACTGATGGGAGATGTTGCTCTTTACAAACATTATATACTGGTTCCAAATGAAGAGCCTGTACTTTTCTGTGATAGCATAAAACAAGGCTCTAAGTACACAACTTAAAGAACTTGACACATTTTCTATGATATACACGTTTTATTGACACTGAATGCAACAAGAATTACAGTACTAGGAGTTTTTGCTTTTTTACACATGGCAGTTAGATTTAAAAGCATTTCATCACTCAACTAGTTTATTATGATAGTATTTTCAACAGTATTGGGGGAAAAAAAACAGAAGATAATAATATTGCAGAAATTTTATACACATTTGTACATTAATACTTTGTACTTTTGTGAAATAAGTTTATCAATTGTCAATTTAAAGATTTGATTAAGGTTTACATTTAGAAAAATGTCAGTAAAACAAAATCTTATTCATGGTATCATGTTCCTTATTTTCTAAAATTATGTTTAAAAATTACACAATTTAAAACAAAATATTTCCGTTCATATTACAAAATATTTTCTTAGCCAGATATAATTAATAATTTATTACCGATTAACATTTAAAAAAAAACAATTACTTCTTTCTAGATACTAATTTAGGACCTAGCATAAAGTATCATTAACTTTAAAATTTACGTTCTTCGAAAACTATTAAGCAATGGAAAAAGGATCACAAGCTAACAAAGTTTGTAGTGAGTATTTTTTTTATGGCGGAGCGAGTTAATTGTCTTTCCTATTGGATAAGGCAGCCCGAATTCAAAACTGCTCGAAAATTAAAGAAAAGAGAAAATGTTAAATCCTTGTATGTTAGTCGTTGATCTGTCATAGCTCTACACTGCACTTTCTGAAGAGTAATGAAAAGAACCAGTGTCAAAAAGTATTTTGTAGTCATATTAGTAGTACAAGCACACTAGTTGTTTGTTAAAAAAAAATCGTGGAGTCATTTTGATTGTCTGGTCGTGTGTCAAATAACTAAATAGGAAGAAAGTGAATATTTATAGGTGACTTATAAACTTGACGTATACTGCATACTTGAAGTTAGTTTAATGTGAATTAATCAAATATGCAAGTGCTTATACACACAGGGCTAACACATATAATTAAGCATGAGATGGTGATGAACGGTACACACATGAATTCTCCATTTACTAAATCAGCACAACTTTATACTTTAAAGCTATAACTACATTCCTTCCTTTTTTATGATATATAATACACTAAAATGAAAACTGTTTAGTATTTACCTGATGATGTAGATGGCATGTTTGGATCGAAAACATCATCTACGATGTCATGGTAAACAGGAGAAGCCATGGTACCTGAAAGTTTTCAGAATATAAGTACGAGGAAAATTTTTCATTCACATGTTAACTATTAATACTTTCCGTAGTATGACTAAATATATTTGTCTGATATGATTGGAAAATATGAAAAAGTTTTAGTATACATTTTTGGACGCAGGAAATATTTATACTTGTTAGTTTATAGATATGAACCTTTCATAAAAGTAAATGCATATAAGGGGAATTTTTTATAAATTAAAGTGATTGAATATTGATTAATTTTTAGCATTCTTTAAAAAAATACAAATTATGGAGGACTAAAATTACGAATCTTGCTTTAAAAAGTCAACTTTTTATACCAAAATTAATGAATGAACAGAAGTTTCTATAAAACGTTGCTCATATTAAGGTTAAAAAGCACAACATTTAAAATACTACTCTATCTTTTCAACTGGTTTAAAATGACTTAAAAAACGCGCTCACGCGATCCAATACAGGCACTAAAAGTACACAATACTTAAAACTTCTTTATAAAATAAGGTAGATTATCTCGGAATCCAAACTCAAATATTGTGCGGAGAATACCATACCTCCACGTTCGATTATACTTTTTTCTATATCAAAAAATATAAAAACCAAGTGTGATTCCGTCATTACGAACATCTGACTCTAGATATATTTTCTAGGTTAGTTCTGTCTTTACGGAAACCACTTTGTAGTGGAGTGATGCATTTATTTTTCTCTATGGTATAATTAAGACATTTACTCATCATACGTTGCAGCGTTTTACTAATGCAACTCTTTAGTGTGAGTAGTCGGTTATTTAGAGTTTTCACGAAGAATCTTTTCCAAATTTCAGTATGGAAATGGTAAAAGCTTCTTTCCATAAACTAATAAACAAAGTAAACAAGTTTTCAGGGAAATCAGTATTTTAAGTGAAGTATCATGTAGCTAATCACATCCGGACCAGGATTAAATTGTATAGTTTGAGATAGAGCTCTTATTTCTAACATCTGGAATTTGCTGTTTTATGAAAAGAAATTTCTATCTTAAAATTTTATACGAATTCGTTCAGAACAGTTGTTAAAAATTTGAGGAAGTTTGTATAAAGGATTAGGGGCTCAAAACTACAGCAAAAGTTTCACAGCAAGTCTATATGCAATATCACGAAAGAATAATATGTATCTGTACTGGTTATAAAAACAAGTATAGAAGAATCCTGATATATCCCATTCGCTGCTTTGATTTTCCTCCAGTTGTTTGTTGAATTTAGATATTGGGGTGATGTAACTGATCCATGATTCTTTCTGGCTTTGGCATCTTTTATAAGAAAATGCTTTGGCCTTTTTGAAAGCAAGATTCTCTATGGTTAGATATCGTTGAAATATGCCCCATAACTTTTACTTTTTTATATGCTAAGTGACAGGCATTATTCCACGAGGTTTTAATAAGTTTTGGTTTTACAGAATATTTTTGGAATAGCTATATCTGCAGCACAAATGATTTTGTGACCTCCAAACAGCTTGTATCTTCAATCTTGAATATTCAGTAATAGTTAATTTTGTGAAGAAATTCCAACTTGCCCGACTGTAACTATATCTAGGTGGTCTTAGTATCATTCAGTTAAATTCACTCTGGTGCATGGAAAGAGGAAAATGATCACTGTTAAGATCATTTCTTAAACTCAATGATGGCAGAATTCAAGGAGAAAAGATGGCCAAGTCTATGGAGTGAAGTGCTTTTATGTTTTGATAGAAACATGTTTTTTTCTTAGTATTCAACAAAAAGACAGTTTTCAGTAAGATTCCTCTGGTATTTGCGTTAATGCTTTCGCACGGATTGTGAGCATTAAAATTGCCAATCACTAAAAAGGTGTAACAGATCGACTAAATCGCTTAAATCTTCCGGTAAGATATTGTCATCTAGTGGTTATGAGGAGTATTATATGTATTCGCATAAGCACTACTTGAAGGTTGGTATTTAACGAATGTACAGCAGAAGGGTATTTCCGTGATGAAAATTAACACTCTTCCAGAAGTAGTGGTGTTTTCATTACCATCTTTTCTATAACAGTTATATCCTTGTATCTGTTTAGAGTTCATAGGTTTCATAAAGATTTCTTGAAGACAGGATTATGAAAAGATAGTGTGTATGATGTCCTCAAATTGAGAACGATTACTACTACAATTCCAAGAGATATAAAGCAGCTATTTTTTAATTTTTAAACCACCTTTTGCGGAATTAAGCGGCTTAATTTTAGGCAGGGTTTCACTGAAGTTTATGACTTCACTCGAAGGATGAAATTAAATTGTATCCGCCAGAAGAGAAAGGAAAGATTTTCTGCTCGTCAAAAAAGACATTTAAGGGCCTTCTTTAGCATCTTTTAATTTCAAGGCTTTAAAAGCTTTTGACTTCGCACTAGACAATTTATGTTTTCTGTAAGATGAAACTGTCAGATTTTTTATCAATTACGGAAAATTTAATTAGAGGAAGAGTTACATTTTCTGCTTGGGTTGCAACAGTTAACCTGACCTTCCTCATTACACTAGCATAAGTGATTCCAACAGAGGAATTTCCATCTGTTATGATATGTGTGCCCTCTGGATAGGAAATGTTAATATTTTCACAGCTGTTCTCTAAAATTCATCTTGAGCATAAGCAAGAGTAAGATGGCTGGGTACCTTTACAATTTACTCATTTTTCTTTCACTAGACTTATATGCTCTTTCTTTGGCCAGAATTCAATGCTCAGCTTCAGCACAACATAAAAATAAGAAAAACTTTTAATATTTTCTTTGCAAGAGGTTTTGGTATATCCAAATCTGGCATTTGAAGCATCGTAATGGGTTGGGTGTATATGGATGCTCAGATAGAGACATACGGGCAACCTTGATAGTTTCAGGTAATTTGGGTGCAAGAAATGAAAGAATTAAGTGCTTAATGTTTGATGTTGATAAATTTATCATCCCTATTAATCTTAATTCGCTTGACATTGCATACCTTTTGATTCTGTAGATTTTGGATTATTTCTTCCGGGACCTTTGTAGATTAGCAGCTTAGATAACGCCGTAAGAGAAATTAAGGCGACCGTGGGATATTACAACGATGTCGAAATGGACTATTTTGTGCATGTCTTTAATACATACGCTTTGACTAACAATAGATGTTTCAACGAGTATATCACCGGAACTTAGTTTTCCGAAGGATTTAACTGTACCAAGATAACCAGATATAAATATATCAATAAGAAAGAGAGACACATTCAAAAAAGCAACCTTATTTTAATATTATAATTAAAAATTTAGCATCTGCAAATTCGATATGTTGTTCCCGAGGGAGAAGAAAGATACTTCCTTAGGAAACTGATATTTGAGGTCTGATGGCACTACTCACAATGGAGCCCTACAAGGGGATGCAGATAATAGCAACAATACTAATCAATTATAAGCTTTCAATACAAAGCTGATGTGTAGTACACCCTTAGCGAGTAGCTCAGTTAAACCTTTAATACAGTTTTTTAATATGCTATTTAGCCCATTCGAATTAACCGGAGTGTACACGTTAAGCCGCTAATGCATGAGCGCTTGATCCAATTAAGCCTATTGATGTAATGAGGACAACTACATACCCCCAGCTGAAGCTCAGGACAATGTAAGGTGGTGTCTGGGTATCTCATTTAATAAGATCTGCCTTTCCTGGGACTAGTGTCTACATGTATGCCAAACACGCGAGTGATCTTTTCAGGAACAGAAACTAATACCAGCAAGATGGCAATAGCAACTCAAGGAGAGCTCTCAACCTCCCATGAGGCTACCACAATAAGGGAAAGGAGAAACGGTTGGTTGGGTTTTGTGGCACAAGGTCCAAAAAGGACAAGAGAGGAGAAAAGGATAGAAGGGAGGAAAAGGAAGACAAAAATTAATCGTGGTATCTCGAAATTGTGACATTCGTCTTTACTTAAAAACCATGAGAGCTACTGACGAAGAGATGCCTCGCTTGCTATGGAAAGTATAAAGAGAATAGGCAGGAGAATAAAGATCCCCGAGTACTTCAAGATTGGTACACTTGAAGAATGTGAGACCCATGAAGTGTTAAGGCTAATTCTAACTCAATGTTAAATTACGATACACACCATTTCACTACTCTGCTCACCCTAAGAATAGAGGCATGCAATTCCCTGCTACTTGTTAAATGTGATACCTTAGAATTGCAGGGGGAGGCAGTCTGAAGGAAAACACATAAGATGTACATTTGTAAATATTAAAATTTCATAAAATTTTATGAACTTATTAAAATAGGCATCTTGCAATGCAAATATTTTAGCTGATTTGTTCTTACATTAACCAAAATGCAGTTAAATGTGAAGAGTTCCAACTGACACTTTATAAAGCTGTAATGAGAGCCAATCTTCAATCATTTCACATCTCATTCAGTTTGCATGTAGTGTAACTACACAAGACTTCAAATTACAGTGCAAAATAGGTTTTCAACAAAGCAATTAAAATTATCAATGATTTAAAATTAGCAATTTCATCGAATTCTTTAAAAAATGAGCATTTAAAAATAAAGATAATTAGAAAACCAGTATCAAGGTAAAACTAAGTTTATGGCCAAAAAGTAATTTAGTATATAATTTTCTTGATAGTTATTCAACTAATTCAGGAAGAAAATCTAAAATTTGAAGATTATATTAACATTGCTTAAAAATCGAATAAAGATCGAGAAGTTACTTGTTCCCATAATTTATTTAGACGAAATCATATGTAGAGTTTAAAGATGAACCAATTGAATTGTATTTATCAGTGAATTTAAAATTTGATCTCATAGATTAAGAATCATGAATTTTGTATTACAGAAAAATAGAAATTTAATGTATGATATTAAAAATGCATCTTTAATATATGAAAACTATTTCAAAGAGTACCCATTTTTTTTTTTTTTTTAATTCTTGCACAAAATCACAAAAATTTGAAAATTTAAGTTCTACTTAAATCGACTTACGTTTTTGATTGTCTTCGGCTTCTTTCCGTTTTTTTGCAGAGGCCAGAAAATCCTGCCTTGCTTCAGACATTCGCTTACGTTCTTCGCCTGAATATCAAAATATTTTATTAGTACACTTCAGTTTTAACATTTTTCATTAACTCTCATGTATTTCAGGAATTACACAAGATAAGAATTACACAATTATTTTGAGGTGAATGATTACCATACAAGACTATTACATTATATTTATGTAGGGATGAAATTATCAGCTTTAAAATATTTCCACTTTATCAGATATATCATTAGTTTTAATTGAAATAATTTGTCATTTCCATATTTTTAAATCTAGTTATCCTGACAAACTTTACTAGTCTCAAGCAATGTTCACCATTTAATAATCACATACAGATATACTTTTTTAATTTAAAGGTATAAATATTGATCTTAAAAAAAATTTTTCTAAAACACACAAATATTGGATCAGGTAAAAAATAATTTAGGGATCAAAAACGTTCGAATTAATGTACCAACATTTTCTTAAATACTAGTGATTGAAAGCATTTTAAGTTTTTCATCTTTGACAGATAAATTTTTAAACAATGTTGTAAAAAGTATAACGAACGGGGAAAATATGCACTGAATGTTAAGGAAATGCCACCAAAAGTTAAAGTTGGTTGGGTTTTATGGGCAAGGTCCAAAAAGGCTAGCTGCGCCAAAAATATTGAAGAAAAATTTATTATTGTAGAGAGAACCCAAACTCAATAAAAATATAAAATACAGAAATGTATACATTTTAAAATCTGAAAAAATATAAATAAATGAGAATATAAAATTCATGAAAGTTAAATAAACTGAAGGAAACCAATTTCCCTTAGAAAGGCAAAAAGGTTTCCGTGGGGTGACTCCCCCACTAAATCAAACATAGTTAAAAGGTCAGTAGCAAAAAATTTAAAACGGTAAAAGTAAAAACAGGACATTAAATTAAAATATGAGAAACAGTATATGGTTCATCACTCGTTTCACAGCAGGGACCCAAAAATTAAGGAAATTTTTTTCGAAGTTCATAAAAAAATGACGTTAACAATAAAATTTATATGAATGATAAAACGAACTTTTGTAAATGTCGGAAAAAACGCTTGCTACTTTTTCAATTTAAAAGAGCAGGTATATATGATTTAGAGAAAACATGCAGTCTTGCTATAATAATTACACATGTAACTTTATTAGTTAATTCATTGAAAATCGTCACTGGGGTCCCGCCATGTCAGATGATTCGTTTAAGTGATATTCAGTTGGATGCATGCCAATCGGGATGTTAAAGGCTGATGCTGCTGGCACCTTATTGTCTCTCTGTGGTCCATTGGCTCTGGAATAAATATCAAACCAAAGATTCTGCCTCCAGAAGACATGTTCCAAGCCAACCTCAAGCAACAACTGAAGGAAACATTTTTATAGTACTTTTGGACCGAAGAATTGTTTTGCCACTTGTTAAAGACCACTATAGCTTAAGGGAAAAGATCCACTAACACATTAAAAAGTAGTGTTTATCACATATTTTTTTTTATGCAGGGTGATCTGTTGTATCCTCTCATCAGACGATAGAGAAGATCCCATTTATCTTGGGCAAGAGGAAGTTTCCTACAGACAATGATGGGGTTTTTTATTTTTACAAACCAGTCCAGATTCATAAGAAATAGAGAGTCATGACGTGTGCTGAAGAAACAAAGCAGATTCAAAAACACCATACTCTGAAAAGACATTTACCACTGTGTTGAAATAAGAATGACTAGAAATAGCACTCGATGGTTACAACAACCACTATGTTCCAGGGATTAACTGATTAAAGTGAGATATCGGGAGGAGTTTCTTGATCATATGTTTACCCGTATGCCGGGGCAACTGGCAATACTTTCATTTTGGTAATGACAATTATATCTTGATGTTGAGGGTCTTTATTAGGAGCGCACTAAACACCTATCTTGATATTAGACTCCAATTTCATATAGCGTTTTTGATACTATCTGCGCAGTCAAGATGCAGTTTTAATTTCTGTAAGGTCTACTATAGAGTTGGAAATCAGTTCAGACTTGTTTTTGCATGCAATTTCGGTAACCGGTAACTTGACAACACGGAAAGTCAATGCCGACAGTATGTTAAATCTAGCGTTGGGGATATCCCTTATTAAAACTTATTATTCCATGACCTTTTACCACATAGAATTACGATTATTTTTTCCAATAATTGTTTTATCCAGAACGATTGATTTTCGGTTGTAAACCTTCATATTTTTAATCACATGTTATATAAACTATTTTGTAATAAATACATACCTGTATTTTGCACATCATCCATACTTGATGTTTTTACATTCATTGACAAATTATATGCAAAGAATTTATTTTTCCTTAATTAATGGAGGTTACAATAGTTTTCACTAATATTTTCATAAAGTAGGCACCATTTGATCTTTAAATGATTAGTCACGCCTTCAGACACGATATAATTGAGGCTTATTAATTTTTATGTTTAAAAAACTTAAATGCAATTTTGGAAATTACTGCATATTGGATCCAAATCACCAAAGTTTTAAAAAATTATAGTTTTCTAAATTCCCATACACAGTTGCATGATATAAAAAATTGTTTTATCATACAGATTATGTTATTAAGTGATTTTCAATGACTTTATAGTGGAGTTTTTGAACAGTTCTCAAGGATCTTGATTTACACTACAAGTTCATATAAAACAAAGAAAGTTTAAATATTTTCTGTTAAAACTGTTCAAGTTAACATGTGCTTAGGAAATTAGCTAGCATAACACTGTTTCTTGAAACCATCTCTTGCAATGCAATTGAGAAGGTTCCATAAACTCCTTCATAAAGGAATTCATTACTTGAAATTACATTACAGAATTCAAAACAGTGTAGTTATATCCCAATTTGTTCCATTAGAACAAATAGCCTTCTCATTAAAATAAAGGTCAACAGATCACCAAGGAAAAGGTCAATATGGTCAACAGAAAATAATACAATTGTTATATTCAGAAAAATAATCTTGAATCGAAGGACCAATTCTATATCAAAGCAATTGAGCCTTTTCACATATTAATCAATTTTTATTTCTGTAACCACAGGAAAAATGTTCCACTTTATTTATTTTGGTTATGGTCAAAGTCTCCATTCACTAAGAGTTTGTTCTAATGAATTTTATCAATGGCTGATTTTATAGGAACATTATCATGTAAAGCATCAAATCACTAAAACACCTCCTCGAAAATAGTAAGTCTCCACGTCTTAGGTATCCATTTATACACAAGTTAAGAAATGTATATTAAGTTCGAAACTAACTTTAATCCCACCACCTAGCTGTGCTCCTTTGGAAAATTAGACTGGATAAACTAGTTTCTCTTCATTCTAATGCCAAATTGATTAATATATATTTATGGAATGAGTTAAAGAGAATTAAATTTGCTAATAATTCAGTGCAACTTTTACATGGATTTTAAACCTTGAAATATTAACAATGATAAATCATAATTTAATGACAAGCAAAATAAAGCAATTCTAAATTTTAATTCAATACGATAATAAATCTGTGATAAATTTTTTAAAATCAACTATTTTTCTTAAAATCAACTATGACTTTATATGTTGTATGATTGACTCAATCTGCCTCTGGAAATCTGAATATAATTTTCACAACTTTCAGTTTGTTAATTAAAAACTTTTTAAAATAGAAACTCAGAAAAATGCTGAAATTTTTTTAAAGTTTTCAATTTCAAACTAAGTGATTTTAAATCTTTCAATTGTTTTTGACTATTAGTTTCTTCTATAATTATAATAAATGTTTTACAAACATTTATCAAATTTTATATCGTTCAGAAATTCTTTCAATATTAATACACACAAAACAATTAAGAGGTTAAAATCAGTTTAATTTTTAATAAGTACTAAAATATTAAAGTGAAAAAAAGGCTTGTAATGTAAGACTTACTGGGGATGCTCGGGTATATCCTGCGAAGACTGAATTTGGCTTTTCTAACCAATTTTTGCTCTGAAAAGTAAAATACGAAGTTTATTAAAAAATTTCAATAAAAGCAATTTTAAAATTCTGATTATGCTTAAAAGCATTTCATTAAAAATATTCCTAATAACTCTTAATCAAAAGAATATATCTTGGAGAAAATTAAAATACTTAAATTAAGAATTGCTTAATGAATGTACTACTGAACTGATATTTTATTTCATTAAATACATTTCAAATTATAGTCTATGTCATCTATGTTTTGAATTTATCGAAACTCTCTCTATACAAAGAGATACTCTTTCAGAAAAACAAGAGAAATGAATATTTGTATGGACTTACTAGTCATTAAACCTATTCATCGTTTTATTTAAAAAGTGAATTTCAATTTCTTGTTACAATTGCTTTGAATAATTTTAATAAGATCAAAATCTAGTTCATAAAGAGATTTTGATGAATTGTAGGTCACCACACCCAAGATTAGTGTTCAACTAAACTGTAGATATGAAATCCTGATCACTAACTATTGAGCTGTCATTTATCATTTTTTCAGAGGGGATTTTCTGGAAAATTTTATACATAAATGTATATCTTTGCATAAAATATTTAATAGTTTAAAATGTTTAATCATAGTTTCAGTATTGTCTTTTCCTATATTTTACAAATAATTTGATATTTATCATTTATTTTTAAATTAAAAATTAGAAAGAAAGTATTGGTAAACATTTATGTAATGTGTTGCTAATTATGTAAAGTTTGCTTAGAAAACTTCGATGATATATAATGGAAATCTTCATGAATTGAAAATGCTTTAGGTAATGTTGACAATGTACTTTGCAATTTTTTTTTCGCTGAAATTTTAAGTCATTTTATTTGCAATTATTTGATGAAAAAACACTTTAAAGCTTTCAATTTTCAACATAAATTCTGTTCAAACTCAAAGTCTGGAATTTTATAAAAACATATTCTTGTACTAACTCAAGACTTGCAAGATTAAACTTGATAATATAGTTTAATCTTACAATTGCTTACAAATATTTATACCTACAATTGGAATATATAAATTGTGTCATTTGCTAGAATTGTAAAATATACTAATGAAAATTTCTAATTAGAAGAAAATTTATATGGAATTAGATTTATTTGTAAAAATATCACTTGAACAATTTACAATTATTAATACTTGTTTTAAATATGTAAAAGAAATCTTTCAATAAATTCAAGCAATTATATTTACAAAAATGTCTAAAAATGAAATTTTGCTTTAGTTTGATTTATAAAAGTATTGAATAAATTATCTGTCTCTTGAATTATGGAACTACGCAATTAAGTAAATTTAATATGCAAAACTTGCCAGTTTAAACAAACATGACAATAGAGTATTAAAAATTATTCTCTACTTTTAGACCAGGAAAAAAATTTCATGTTCTATGAATATTTCAGTTGTTTAACAAAATTGTACAAATATGACAAAGTATACAAATATGCAGTTTTGGATTGCAAACATTGATCAAAAATGATCATGAATAATGCAGATTACTCTACAATTTCTCCTTCATATATAATAAAAATTATAATGGATATACTAAAAACAATCTGTGAATAATGTGTTTGTAACAGTTTCTGTTCATTTGTAACTTCAAAATTTTTGCGTAGAGTAAAAGAAAATCCTTTAAAAATGTGAGTAAATTTATAAATTTTCCAAGGAATATTTTCTTAATTTTTTTTTATTTACTATACTTAATTTCTAAAATCATAATTCTTTATATATTTAACTTACTTTTTTGTGGCTGTTTCTCCTTTTCGTCATCTAGACAAAGAAAAATAGTAAAATAAAATTTAATATCAACAGAACTTTAATAAATTTAAAAAAATATATACTATTACAACTATTTTGATAAAACTATAGGGATCCAGTAAACTTTACAAAGATAAATTT
>JAPDSC010118700.1:0-16540 GCA_026290005.1 Latrodectus geometricus
AAATGTACATTAATTGCTTAAAATGACATTTTATGATACAAGTACATGTATCCCAGTAAATATCACAAAAGATCCATGGAGTATTCTTCTCATTATTGGCTTTATAAAGTGATATGAATGGTTTTTATATGGAGAAAAGTAAACATTCCATATTTTTCATCTAATACATTGGAAAGCAATACATATTCGAGAGTTAGTGTCCTTATAGAATTGCATGTGTTTGTTGCCACATGGAGTTCCCAAAGTTCAGAAACAAATAAATCACATACAAAATCGCACAATTAAGGATTAGCATAATTAGTGATATCAGACTTTATCAGAAGATAATGCTCACTCTTACACTGTTTTATCTTTGAAGAAATATGCTTAAATTGAAACATAAGTTCAAATGACATGGTCAGATTTCTTTTCCGAAATTATCCCATTAAGCACATGTTGGACACTGAGGAAACGTACTGTTGATCTTCGATAGCCTATCCAAACGTACAGCAGCTTAGAAGCATAACAATTAATCATAGCAACGTTAGTAATTAATGGAAGTTTTTTCATATGCAACTCATGTACATTTTAAATAGTAATAAATGTTAACGTAAGATATGTACTGTAGTATTCAAAATTGTCATATTCATTTTGAAAAATGAAGTTATATTTTAATTTATTCGAAGTGAAGAAATCTTATAATCGTATTAATATAATTAAACTTAAACACCCTATATAATATCTTGTTAGTCAGAAGTGTTGTTTTATTATAGTATCACTAAGTTATTTACTTTTTAAGTGTCATCAAATTTTTGTTTGTTGCTTATCGTTTTGAAACTCTTATTTAAGTAACATAAACCACACTTATTATCTACATTAAGACTTTTACATAGGGATAAAAATATTAGTCTAATTCTATGTAAAATTTCAAGCTTGGTATTTAATAAATGTTTCTTTTTAGAACTTAAGATTTTATCATTCTATGATTTTTTGGTATCTAACAAAAAATATCTTTGTAAAGATTGATAAAGATATCTTTGATTATAAAATTATAATTTTATGACACAAACATTAATAAAGTTATAATATTTAAACTAGGACTTTGTTTTGCCCCAAGTGATTTCTCAATAAATATTATCGTACGATATCTTGGACGAATTATCTACAATTTCATAGATAGTTTTCATAGTTTTATTGTTGAATAAATTTGTTTTATTTAGTTTTTAATCAGTATTCTCATTTTGAAAATGGCTTAAAAATGAATTATCCCCTAAATAAAATTACGCTAATAAAATTCTGATGACTTCTTATATACCTGTCCAAAATTATATAATATTTTTCTAATGAATTGTTTGGAAGCCTTTGGATAGAAGGCTTTAAGATAAAGACTGAATTTTACACATATTCATTATTTCATTATTTTAAATAATACCTATTACAGCTTACAATTCATTATGCATTATAAATTTTATTGAAAAACTTGATTCTTCCTTCTTATTTTTTACTGTGTTATTTTAAAATTTTATTAATGTAGATATCATTCAGAGCACAAAGCACTATAATAACTTATTTTATATCTGACATTTTCTGTGTTACTACGATAAAAAAAATCACCATTTTTCATTTCTGGAAATGTATAATGCGTTAATAGTTTTTTTTTAAAATTTATCCGCAAATGAAATATATATCTGGATATATTACAAGATAGCTATATTTCCATTAAAAAACTGCAATTTAACGATAAAATACAAGTGTTGAAATATTGAGGGAGGCAAAAATTAAATTGTTTAAATAATTTGTCACTGACAATATTGTAAATACCATTCTAGGTAAAACTGGTGTATTTTTCAAAAACTTACCGACTAAACCAAGAAAGCTAAATTTCTCCTGAATTAAAATATTAAATGATTATTTGGTATATTCTAATTCAGGATAACTATGGCTTTTTGTTTTTAGTACATTGCAATCCGCATCCGTCAAAATAGCCATAGACGAAAAATTGGCAAAAAAGTAATAGTGGATAAAGGAAAAGTATATATAATATATATGTCAATCTCCTTCTCTTTCTCTCTTTAATACGAAGATATTTTCTATTCTTCCCACGCACGCAGTCCGCCCATGAAGAAAAAGATAAACCGGTCAGTTTAACACTTTATTGTGTCAAGTTCTTGTAATTTTATTATTGTAGCAAAGAGCTTTTTTCCCAGACATAAACTCCTCACTTTTACTTCTTCTCTGTTAGTTCGTATGCCTTGGATTTTCCAACATGACTACGAAATATTCAAATTAGTTATTATAATAAACTAATAATTTTAACGTTAACTATGTAAACAAAAAATAATAGAAACTTATTCGTTTTTCATAAATTAATATAAAAAAGCTATTTTTTCTGCTGACCGTTTTAAACTTAGTTTGAAATGATTTAAAAAAATTGCTTAAATTTTCACACTATTGTGTGTTTTTAACTACCAAAATCTATGCGGACATGCATTTACAAAAAGGTTTAAAAATAAAATTTCTGAGAAAAGTACCATTATGCTTTACAGAATATTTCATCTTATTTCTGCATTCAGATAAGGAAAAATTGCTTTTCAACTTTGCATGTTCGATTATAATGATGTTCAGAAATTCAATAAAGTGGTGATCAGTACTCAAGAAGAATTGGGGTGAAAAAGGATTGACTTTATGGCAATACTATGTTTCTTTTTTAATTCTTTGCTTTAAGTTTCATGATTTAAGATGTGTACAACATTGAATATTTCATTTTATTCGTCAGCTTTATGAGAAAATATTTTAAAATTAAAAAGTAAATTACCCTCGACAGTTGCGTTTATTGTTTCAGCTTGTAATCAGAAAATAGTATATATGAAGGTAATTTAATTTCAACAGTCATCTCACATTTTACATTTTATTCTATATGTACATTTGACTTAATTACTAATTCAAGATATGTAAATTTATTAAGCATATTAGTTTCCTCTATCATATTGTTGAAGACCTTTTAGTTATTTGAAGGTGTTCCATGTCATTTGTATATTCCATATTTTAAAAGCATTTGAATCCCTTCCCTACAGCATTAATTGCATCATCGCGAGTGTACACATATAATCGATCATACGATCAGTATATACAGGCTATCAGAAAGCTAAGCACAAGAGTTCAAATAGGACTGGCATGTTAAAATTGCAAATGAAAGCTGAATGGTTAGCTCTCTGTCCATTGGTTCAACAATTCGTAAGCTTCACTCGTTTCTTGGATTTGGATATTTGATTCTGAATAAATTTTAGAAACTAAATCCTGGTCAAATTAAACTTTGTATAGAAAAAAATGGTTTTTGGATAGCCAGTCAATCATGCCAGTATAAGAAAAGATAGCTATACAAACAGAAATAGCCAAGCCAGAGTTCGTTTGACAGAGGTGCACATGCATTACCTTCAAGTAATGCATGCGCTAAGTAATGTTACACTAGGTGGTTCTTAGAAGTAAGGTACAAAACTTGAGATAACTAAATCATCTATTACTATCATCTTGCTGTCTTTTGAATAGTTTTTCATTGCATTTTATTCTGAAATAACTCTCAACAAGATATATGCAACAAGGTACATTGATATATGCAAATATACACATGCATAACCACATGTATCGGCGGGATTTTCAAATTGAAGATTCAAGCATTTATTTTATATGTGGATAATCCTTCACATTTGACATTACCATTTAATTAAATAAGAGTGGTTTATACAAATATTTAATTTCCTTGAAATAAAAATCTTAAATCTAGTGTTTAATGATTATTTCTCGGCTTTTCAATTCGAGGTCAAGAAATAAATTTTTGAAAAACATGAATGTCCGTGGGATAGTCGTGGGATGTTTCCAGTGCTATGCTAAGATTTTGTCCAGATCTTAAGCTTTCATACAGAACTATTGCGCATTTATTTTGACCTTGATAAATAAAAACTAAAATAAAATATAAAAACTTCAAATAATTCTTGACATTTAGAACTTAACCATAAAATAGTTGTTTTAGTTTTCTCTTATTTCTATTTCCTTCTTTTTTTTCCCTTTAATTTTTGCTAAAGCAATATAGCTGAATTTTTATAATCTGAGTTCTAAACAATAATAAAAATAGAAAATTCAATTGAAGGGTGGGTATCAAACAGTAGTTATTTTCTATCGAATTATCATCCCAGCTGCTGAGAATCATGTGATTAATGCCATTTTGATACTACATATTTGATCTAGTAAAATATTTGGTGATAAGATGAACATGAAATGACATTAGGGAGACTGATAAACTTATTAGTTGGGCAAGAAAACAGTTTCAAGAAATTTTTAAAGAAATGTTGCTGATGATTTAAAATTGAATATTATATGATCTGAATAAAATTTTGGGAACTTTTAGAAATAGAATATTCCATGATATTGAAAAGTGATGTAGACATTGAACGAAACAAACAACAACCATGGTTAAAATACAATTATGAGAAAACAATAATTTTCTTCATGTTATTATATTTTTATACAGAAAAATGTGTTCTAAAGGAATGTATTGGAATTTCCACAAGGTATATGAAAAATTAAGCAAAGCATTATGTGACAGTTGATTATAAATAATCTGTAGAATATATAATGATCTAGTGTTTCTATATTTTGGAGGAATTTATTTTCAGTTCTGTTATTCTTTGCATTTTGTAGACTACCAATATATTTTCAAAGGATTGCATATTTTATAACTATTAATAGTTATATATTTTGAGTAAGTGAATTCATAAAGCACAAAATAATTTTTGATAGATTTTTATTTCCTTTACAGTGCATACAGGCAGTATGAAAAATGTGTATCTGAACCCATTCAGCGACTATGTGGTCCTCAAGCGTTACATATTTTGGATGATTCCATGTCTTCTTTGAAATCTCGCTGTGAAACTGTTTCTCATTCGTAAGTAATTTCTAGAAAACTATTCAGTTTATATTTTCCCAAGTGACGTTCCTTTTCCTAAGCAATTCTCAATCACTCCTAAAAATAGACTTATAAATAGTAACATTTGAGTAAATATCGAATATATTTTGAATTTCAATTATCTATAGAGACAAGAATTATTCAAACATTATGCCTCTCATTAGGACGTATTCTAACTATTGAATTTTTGCAAGTATATAGCAGAAAGATATAAGTTGGCAGATAGATTTGTCATACAAACTTTTAGAATTTTCCTTATATCACTTTAGCAGAAGGTTGTAAAATTAAAATAGGAATTATACTCACAAAATTCAATTAATAAAATTTGTTTAATTTAAAATTATTTGTTATTATAAAAAGTGAAATACAAAATATTATTTCAAGATAGAGTTCATTTTAAATTACACATGTCCAAAGTAAAGGTTAGGAAACACTATTATATAAAATGTAGGTAACAAATATTTCCCAGATAAATTTAAAATTTATTATCATTTACTATATTAAAATTTCCTTTTTTTTTTTTTTTTTTTTTTTTTTTTTTTAAATTTGCATTGCTTTGATAAGTAAAAAGTTCTTATTTTATAATTTCTTACGTTATAAAATTTTGCACTTTTTTTACTTTTCACATTGTTACTTCGCATTAAAAAAAAAAAAAAAAAAAAAAAAAAAAAAAAAAGCCCAACTCTAAATATGAGTGTCAAATTAACTTAAAGTAATTAAAATAACTATGATAATATATTTTATTTTGAAATTATTCCGATAATTTCCGAGGGTGGTATATATAAGATGTATATTTGAGTAATTGCACCTACTTTTAGAGTCTATTTATCAAAAAACTAGGCTTCAATTAGTTTACAACACAACGGAGAGAATTTTTGGGTACAAGAATGAAATGGAATATTTTTAGTTTATTAAATTACATGCTTCTGGAAAAATTTAATATTATGATTTGTTTTCGTATATGAGGAAAAAAAGGAAAAAGTTTTCATGAAGCACAAAACTGCTATTTCTTTTCTTTTCTTTTTTTCCCCCCTATATTTATAAGTTATTTCTTGCTCAGCCATTGAATAGTGGAAATAAATGTGGACAAACATCTGTGAGCGCACAAGAGACTTTTATCTACCAAACATACTTACATTTTATTATATTTTTAGTTAGTTTCTTAAAACAGCACGATGCTTTTATTAATAAGATACTCAAGAGATGTATTACTTTTCATTTCATCACTATAACTTGAAATTTTATTCAAAATATAAAGTTGTCGATAAAATGTTGAACACATTTTCATGTTGAAAAATTCATAAAATAATGAATTTTAATTAATAACACTAATGGTTATATGGTGTCGAAAAGCTTTATGGCCGTTGTCAATGGACTTCAACAAGTGTGTTGTTCATTGCACTAAGAATACCAAAATGGTAGTCAAATTCACACCAGGTACAAGAAATCATGACGGCATCTAGACTATCTGACACTCGCTTATGTAAATGTCTTTCATGAAAGATAAAAATTACTCGATCAATGGTGTTATAACTGGTAATTTTGTGAACAAGAAATGTGGCTCTATCCATTTCTTTGAGAAATAGTCAATACAGATGATAAAGAAGACCCTTCAAATAGACATAAGGAAATCCGATGGTGTTGTTGTTACATATGACACTGGGCGAATGAAGTCAGACAGAGTGCCTTCTGTTTCTGAACAGTTCAGCCCCTTCCGAGGGTGGAAATACGACTTTTAGCTCATAGATAGCAGCACCATCTGCATCGTCCAGTTTAGAGTTAGAAGTCAGAGATGGCCCAAAGCCTTGCTCCCAACAGACCCAGAGGTATTAATTTGGAATGGGAACCTAGAGAACATTGAAACCACTACATATTTTATGTGCCCCGGTCACCATTAGTAAACACGATGGATCTTCGGTTAAGCCGGGATTCGAACTCACCACTTTTCTGATAACGAGAACGACACCCTAACCAACCAGGTCACAGCGGCCCAATTTGATAGCAATTTACAAAAGAGCAGACATTCGTGAGGAAAAAGGATATATATTCAAACTGTAAAATATATATACGAGTTTTTCTATATTTAAATGTTATCTTCATTATTTATTAAACATCAAAATGTGCCACTCATTTTATAGACTCTCTGTAAATACATTTTTTCTAGATTGAAACCAACAGAAAAAATTTGTTCATCAGACGTTCCGATACAAGATACTGAAGAATATCAGGCCAGACCAGCTCTTCGACATATAGATCAGACTTATGGACCAATCTCAACTTCTGCATTTTTGCTGAACAGTCGTGCTGTTTCCTACACAACTCCGGCTTGGACACCTCGCACCGTAATTTATCCACTGCCAGTGACAAGACATAGCAGTAGAATTTCTAGAAGTAATACTTGCGAAATATCGACATCTTTATCGATGATATTTATTGGTGTTTTAATTAATATCGGACTAAGTAAAACTGCAAGACATTGAGACTAGAAAGCATGCGAGAATTAAAACGTCTGGATCTGTAATAATAAAAACTGACTACCATGCCGACATAGAAAAAGCAGCAGATCAATACTTACATATCGTTAATAGTATAAATAAGATTAAAATGTATTTTAAAATGGGGTAGAATATCTAAAAAAAAGGGCAATTCTGAATTGAAAAGTATTGAAGCTGTGTGTTTTTAAATTAAATTTTAAAATAATTTGCAATAAACTTTATCATATCGATCCTATTTGAAAAATAAGGTCTATTTTAATTTACATACAGCCTGCTTTAAAGTTTAACTATTTGCATGTAATTATACAAAGTCTTTTTTTTTTTTTTAAATATATATATATTAAACTAACTAAAATATTTTAAAAATGTCATGTATTTATTGTCTTTCTCACAGAATATACTTTTAACATGTAGTTTTTCAATAAAAACCAGAAGTGCTGTTTATTTTGAGATTTTCCAGCAATAAAGTCAAAATATGTAAGTTATTGTTGTTATCAATTGATAGAACTGAGCAAGTCTTTAGCTTTAAAAAGCGAGAACTTTTAAGAATAGTTAAGAATTATTTTTAACAGAAAAATAATTTTTTGTGAAGTTTGATCCAATTATAAATTAATGATTAATACACTTTCTTAATATGAAAGACGACTTCAGTCTTTAATGAAAGAACGACTGGTTTCTCCGATTCCTAAAATAATTCCCTCATTCACATATATGTGTGTAAATATATTTTCATAAACGCTAATTATACTTGTATCAAGTTTTGTACACACGATAGGATATAAGGATACGCATCTTTAAGTTTAGTTCCACGTGGATGAATTTATGGTAGCATGGTTAAGTTTATAGAATATTTTTTTAGATTGCTTATCATACAATACATAAATCATTTTATAAAATTTAGCACCATAAAATTACTTCTAAACAATTTTTATTGTACAAATTTTGTTAAAACAATGATTTTTAATCTTGTGTGCTAATTTGGATACTAACATGATATATATTAATTTGCTTTTATTAACAATTTGATTAATCAGGTACTAAGACGCAATCCTTTTCTTCTAATGTACTAATACTCAAATATTTAAACAAATGCTTCTCACATCACTTTTTATTAGTAATAAAAGCATACTCTAACGCAGTCATAATTATTTAAGAAATTAATACAATTTTCCTTAAAATAATTTAAATAAATGCTTATCATTAATATAAGTAACTTATAATTTAAAAATTATTTTTAATTGTTTATTACATTTTAAAATAATTTTTATTACATATGAATGAATATTCAAATTATTTACCACCTATGATTAAGTGTAATCTACTTGATATTTCATGTAATTATTTAATTGTCTTAAGGTATTTAGATTAGGGACATTGATTTGTATGTCTAAGGCATATAAATGATTGATAATTTTTAATAAAAAGATAGGTGTAGATTAATTCTGTAATCGTTTTCTATTTTAATAGGAGCATAATATTGCTTTATCATGAAAATTATCCAGTTTTCTTTTTTTTTATATTCACTGAGTTATAAAAAAACATTTTTAAAACACAATATTGCTAAAAATATGAAATCTTACACTGGAACACATTTTGAAAAAGGAAACCTTTTATATTATTAAGTTCAAAACATTTTGTAATAATGATGCTAAATTTAATTACGAAATTTTTATTGTGAAGTATTTTTAGAAGTACACAACTGACCATTAAACTGCTATACCAGGTGATATGAAATTTTCATGATAGGTAAAATTTTGTATTAAGTAAATGATAATTTCTCAATTGACTTCTGCTGAGAAGTGGTGACATAAATATATATATATATTAAAAAAGCACATTCCTAAAACAGAAATGTCGACTTAATTGTTATGGAGTGAAAATGTTATGGTCAGTTTTGTAGGCATGTGTCAGAAGTCTATCACTCAAAGGAAGATAACTAGTCACATTTGTCTGATTGAGATCTAATTATAATCTATGATGTGAGACTGTGATTTATTCTACCTTAGAATTTTTCCTTGTGTTGGTCAACATTCCAATCAAATATGAAATCATAGAGTCATGGTACACTAACAGGTTTTGTCTCAAACAATAACACAGACACATCACTAATTGAATAAAGAATGGTGTCATTTGGAAGACAAGCTTTTGTATGAACAATTTGATAACAGCAAAACCTGAACAACCAGCACAGCACAACCAATTCTTTGACTGCCCTTAACACTACAACATAAATATGAGAATCTTCAATGATGAATGAACTTGAATGCAGAAATGTTACCACTTTATCTTTTCGGATGAAACCAAATTTTTTGTATAGTATCATGACCTTATTTATATTTGGACATAAACATAGATAGTAGACCAGATATTGGCAGCATGCATTTGACATGATCTAAGACATTGGACCATAACTTGAAATAATGTTATAGAATATCATTGGACAAATGTTTCAATCACCTGTTCGTATTGACAGTACTTTTGATAGCAAGAAGTAAATTCCTAAAGCATTTGGTCCATATGCGACCACTAATTTTGAAGCCACTGTACCATAACCTTTCACCAAGGAAATGCAAGACAAGTTGCTCCCCAGGAATTGGAAACGTCTTGTCAATGGTTGTGTAATAACTACCAGGTACCAACAGCCAGTTACTATGGTTAAATAACTATGGCATTGTTTTCAAACTATATAAGTAGCCGAATTTCTGTATGCAATGCAATCTGACTCCAAGACCAGGTTAATAAATGTTATTGACAGCAAGATTAACTGCAACGGATTTCTAATGTTTATTTAGTTAATTGCTCGATGAATATTTTTTGTACTTGAAGGCTTATTAATCCAGAAACTACAGCTTAAAGCGAACTCAAACCACTAAAATTATTCATAACTGAGTTGAGGAACCGTGAAATTACAAAAAGAAGTGTTAAATGAACCATTTAGTTGAAAAGCTCAGTCTGATTTCTCAGGATCTAATCTATTGAAAATACATAACTTTTGCCACTATAAAATATGGTCAAATAAATTCTATCCAATATTATTATTCCTTTCTAAAGTAGCATTTTTAATGGCCAGTAAAGCATTAACTATAATTGCATTTTTGCACAATGTTTAAATTATTCTTGTTCCAATAATAAATTTTAAAATAGTATTTAAAAATCTACAAGCAACATTATGCATCCCTAAATATTACATTGTAGCTGAGGATAATATGAAAATAAATGTTGCATAAATAATGACAGTAAACAAATCAGAAAAGAAATGAATCAAAAATAAAAAGAACAAATAACAGTGGAGGAACGTTTTATTTGTACACTGCTTGAAATGACAAAAATGAGCATAGGAATGTAACAAAAGCAGGAAGACATAAACATCCAATCTATGAGAATCATGTTTACGAACAAAATAATGAAACAAAATGTTTTCTACGACACTAACTTTCTCTTTTTATTATAAATTATAAACAATGTATACCTTTTATCAAAGGTATGCATATTAATTGTAAGATTAACATCAATGGGAAAATTTATAAAGAATGACTTTAGGAAACTACAATAGTTTTTAGGATCTTGGAATTAGAAGTGCCTATATAAGAAAGAAAAGAACTACTTGTTCTAACTAGGCAGAGTTTCAAAATGTAATTTAAATATAAAGATAGTGCAATGATACCCGAAACACTCGATGCAGTAATAAAGTGTGTTTAATAACAATCAAAATATACATAATAAAATCAGCTTTAAAACATTAAACTATAATAAAAAAATTTTCTCACAATGCATGTTAAATACATACAAAGCTTGTTAATTAAAAACATTTGTGCACATATATTTACCAATGAAAATATTCTTTTGTTTTCCTTTTAAATAAGCCTATGATTATTTAATCAACAAAAAACAATTTTATAGAGCATTTAAAAGTAAATAAATACAATGTATTATTAACATTATATAAGGAAATTAATACAAATTCCATAAATATAAGTTTTTTAATTAAATTTCTAGAAAGAATACAATAGTCAAAAATAATGTAGAAAAAAATTATTTTGCATCAAGTTCCAATCGGGAAATATCAAAAGGGCAAGTAAGACACAGATTATTGCTATATCAGGTTGTAACTATAGATTTAGGATAAGTGATAAATTATTTATCAGATAGAATATTTGTAATATTTATTTGTTAATACTTATCAGATAAAAATATTACTGAAATGTTGAATTTCAGAAAATGTTTATTATACAACAATTTTTATTATCAAAATTATTAATTTTAACTAACAAAATATACATTATTCATTTTCCAAAGTATATTAGTTTCAAATCTTCAATTCCAAATATTTCTTCATTAGACATTTAAAATTTTGTTATTTGATCAGAATTTAATTTTTATTTGTATTCAAAATATAGAATTTACAAGAATGCTTTGGCACATCTGATTTCCTAATTTATAAAAAGTAACGAAATTATAGAAATATAAAACTTTTAGAAATTAGTTGAAGAAATATAGATTGCAATTTATAACAATAAAAAAAAAATAAAAAAAGTTGGGTTATCTTGAGATGGAAACTGAATATTAAAAAATATGTACCCGTAAGAAAAAAGTATCAGAAATATACTTATAATTCAACATAAAAATCATGTATTTAAATAATATATATTTTAAGAAATATAACTTCTTCATACTAACAAAAGCATTTGTCAAAAAAAAAAAAAAAAGGAACTTATTCCAGATATTCAAATTTCAGGAATAATTCAAATTATTAAAAAATCATTAATGATGAACTTATAAGTTATTAAAATGTAAAATACAATAAGCTATATCTAGACAATTTATTAATTTCCTTTACCTGTAATTAATTTTACTTATTGGAATAATTTAACCTGAAAAATATCTTCCTTTCAATATTTTGAAACAACATTATTTTCATTTTTATTTATTCATATGTTAACAAAAATTTTAATTCATAAAAACTCGAGATAAAAGTTAAGCAGCAAAAGTTGAACTATGTGAAGACATCATTTAATCAAAACAAAACAGCTTATTTTTTGGTAGATTTTAACTCAACAATTTTCAAAAAAACTCATCAATTTTAAACAAAAAATAGCTAGGTATCAATAATAATGTTAAAGTTAAAAATTATATTGGAAAACTGGCTTGGTTTGTTTCAACACTCACTTTTTTAGACACATAGGCTAATTGGACCAAAACTTACAGTTTAAAGTGAATTGCAAATCACTACGAATATCCAAGCCCAAATTGGGATTCTTAACCATTAACTGTTGAACAGAAGGCAAGCACTAACCATTCAGTAGCCAGCTTGGTATATCGGAGAACTGAAAAGTTTTATTATTTACGTTTATTTCATAAAATCAGACTGTACAGTGCAGTAAACTGCAACTTATATGCTTTATTATCACATTCTTTTAACATTTCTCTTTGATGAACTTTTGTTGTTATATAATATAATACTTCACTATAAAAATAATTTCATGACTATATTATTACATATTCAGTTGTTTAAATTGCAATCCATAAATTTTTGAATTTTAATAATTTCAAAGTATTTCTGATAGAATATGATAAAAAGTTAGCATAAAAATATAAATAGTTTTTATCATTTATTATTAAGTACTTCAGCAAATTAAAATTTGTACAAATATAAACAGTAAAACTATCATAAAATAAACATTTAAGTTCTTAAAAGATTTAAAATACACTTATTTAAGATAAGTAAAATCACAATAATTTTCGAATCAGACTAATAAAAAATAATATAAAAATCTAAAGACTTTTTAAGAAAGATCGTGGAATTAACAGAATATATTTATTTATAAGACAATAATTATTTATAGTATGAAACTTTTTTGCAAAAATTTCATTAACATGCTTGCAGAAGCTTTAATAAATCATATTGGAGCTAAGCAGTAGGTTACATAAGGCATTAAAAGTGCACAAAAATAAATGCCTACAGCATTAGAGATATTATACCTAAAGACAAAGAATAAAGATCTCCTAATCTTTCATAAAAAATATACATATAATAAAGTTAAAGTAAAACACAATTCCTCCTTAAAATTAGAGAAAATTTCAAAAATATTCCACAGCTAAATGTACAAAAACAGCCTATATCCACAACAAGTAACAAAAAATATCAGAGCATCACACACAATTATATATTAAACTATTTGGTCATATTTCACCTAGACAAAGAGTGTGCATTAATATTGCATAGTACAGCATGCCAACATACAAAGAATTGTGTATGACAGTTAGAATTTGTCAAATGAAAACATCATGAGGAAAGGTTTGGGTACCAAACATTCCAGTGGGATTGTTAAAATATTTGGGTAAAAAAATTGAGCGCATTTGAATGGCCAGTCAAGATGTTTTAGTGGCATTCAAGGAAAAAAAGATTATGTATCAAAATAATATGAGCTGCATCACTGGCACTTGACAATGCAGAATTCATATTTATAAATATACACTACAGGTGTAAATTATGACACAAAAATTCAGCCTGCTTTTATGTTCTTAAAAAGGATATGATCAGCAATAACGTATCAGATGAAATAACATACAGCTTCAAAGCCTGATTCTGCAAAGGAGAGCCTTTATTTACATAATTACAAAGTCCTCACTGTCTGCTGTCATATTACACACAAAGTTCAACAATCACATCTTTCTCGATTCAGCTTTAAATCATTACAGCACAGTAAAAATTAAAAATATATGATATGCATGTAATATATGGAAAATTTATCATTAACTGCAAATGATTAGGATAATGATTCTTAACTTTTAATTATTAAACACTGATATATTACATATACTTTAAGGTTTAAATTTTCAATAAAGTTTTAGTGATATAAGAGCATTATATATGTTATAACTGCAATATAAGCTACATGTATTATGGGCCTTAAAAAAATAAAATTTTAACCATAAAACATTTGAAAAGAGCTATTTTGATCTGTTTCATTAAAATAGTAAATGAAGATAAATTACAATTGATGATATTTCTTTAGGAAAAACAGTATGAAACAAATTGATTAAAACTAATACTGGTAGAAGGGGGGAAAAACATTATAGGAATATTTTTGTGGCCAGTAATGAAAGCTTTAATAAAAATAAAGCATTATATATTAAGCTTCACACTTGTTAATTTTTTGATTTGAATACATTGAGATAAAGAATATGCTGATGACATTGATAACAAACATGAAAAGAGAAGCTACCTGTATTGGCAGAGTATAACATGATATCTACGTCGAAGTTAAAACATTGCAATAAAATAGCTTCATTTTATTTTGAACTCATCCATTTTTCAAGCATTTATATTTTATGTAAAAATAATAATTCTAATGCACCTTTTTTCACTTTTAATGCTAAGTATATAATTCTACAAGTTTCACAACCATTACAAATAAATAAAAAAATAATCAAATTCAAACTGTAACCTAAGAAATTGATAAAAATTTCAAATTACACATAAAAGAATTGCACTTTTCAACTAAATCTAGCTAAAGAGATTATTTTTGAACTAAGTTAATTACACGTAAATATATGATTCACTAACTAACAAAATAAAGCATTAAGATTTAAAATAAGGGTGTCATGTCAAAAGTAACATTTTAAATAACAAAGAAACGAGATCAAACTTTAGACTCAATTAAAAATCAGTTTTAATTTTCTAAAAAAAAATTTATTAAAACACAAAAAAGAAATTAACAAGTCATAATAATTGGGAAATACATTTTTTAATAACAAATAAGGGGAAATAGATTTATGAGAAAACTGGAATACATTTTAAATAGAAAAAAAAGAAAATCCTATTTAATGTCTGACATGAGTGAAAATATATTCTCAGGCAAGCATTGATATTTGTATAGAAGAAAGATACTTATAAATTATATATCTTCTGAACTTAAAAGTAGAACACAATGCATAATATAATGCAGTTTGAAATTCTTTGACTTAACACCCTTATTTATCTTATCTATAACAAGGGTTTATATACATAAACTCTTTAAATGAACTCAACAATTCAGGACACAATCAAAATTTAGTTGATTAGAAATAATTTTTTGACACAATATAGTTATTATAAAATAAAATCCACCTTTTATAAAACAAGTAAGGGTGGCAAATGGCACTTGAACACACTTTACATCACAGATATAATATACATCAAAAAACAGTTGTGCAATATTTCAAATGAACATGAAAATAAAATATTTTCTGCAGATTTTTTATAAACAGTAAATGGCATTAAATTATTTTTATATATAGATATATTTATATGCATCCTTATATTCATAATTAATAAAATCCATATCTTCAGATGCATGTTCTCAAGGTTACTTTTATATACTACAATATATTTCAGAGCATTAACATAACAAAATTTATACATGTTTGTAGGCTACATAAGAAAATCACTTTTAAAAAAACTATGCATATAATAAAACAGCTTTTTAGCAGCAACAAATCCTTAAATATATTTAAACAGTCTAAAAGAAATTTTAAAAAGAACAATACTAAATTATTAAAAATATTGTCACTATCATTTCTTTATAATATTTAACAGCATAGACTCATATAATTACTCAACAAAAAGATAGTTCTCAATTTGGTATGTCTAAAATAGAAAATTCTCTAGCATAAATTAAAATCCATATCTCTTCTATCTCATAAATCAATAATAGGCAAAAATCCCAATTAAATTTGTTGTCATTAAGTGAATTATGCAGCAAATTTAAGACAAAATAATATATATTTTTTATAATAAAATATAATAGGTTACATTGTGATTTCAATAATGAATTTAGTATTAGAAAAGCAAAAATATGAAGAAACAAATTTACCATTTAGTGCCTTCATAACAATATATAGGCAGGGCATTTTCGCAGTTTCAAGACAAAAAAGAGGAACCATGATAAACATAATTTTTGCTTTTGAAATAATGAATTCAAAACTGATATCACAAAATCAAATAATTTACTGAAACTAAGTAAACATTTATATAATAAACTTAACAGATTAAAACAAATATAACATCAATAGATATAAATGAATCCAATATCTCAGTAATATAAGATGATTCCTCTTTCTTGCC
>JAPDSC010118704.1:0-14113 GCA_026290005.1 Latrodectus geometricus
ATATATATATATATATATATATATATATAAATTTACAGATGCTAGAATAAAAATTTTCATTTAGATTTGTGAATTAACTCTATGTAAAATAAGATATATGGTAAAAGTAATAAAGTATTATGTGAAAAAAGAAATCTGTAAAACCAAAAATTGTATATTTTGTTGGCATCACTTGCTTAATGAAACAACATTGTTGTTACATATGACACTTGGCAAAACAAAACCCGACCGTCAGGGATTAGACGAATTACCTAGGCCTTCCGTTTATGAACAGAGCACTCCTCCCCCACCTACGAGGTTGGAAGTAAGAATTCTGACTCATAGATGGCAGCACCATCTAAGTCTTCCAGATGGTGCTGCTATAAACCAGATTATGTATACTTCGAGTTAAGGGGGGTGAATGGAAGTTTTCTGGGTTTTCTCCCTTACGACATGTTAATATATATTATTGTTATTATGCCAAGCCAGCCCGTCAAAGACTGTACGAATGAAGTCAGAAACAGCTTCTTCCGTTGTTTTTCAACAGAGCACCCACCTAAGAGGCTGGAAGTACGACTTTGGCTCATAGATGGCAGCACCATCTGGGTCTTCCAATTTATAGTAAGAAGGCAGAGAAAATCCATAGGCTGGCTCCAATATCCCCATAGGTGTTAATTTGGAATGGGATTTCGAGCTCACCCTAAACAATCAGGGCACCGCGGCCCAACTTATAAATGTTTGTTATTTATGTTACATGATACAAGATTTCTAGTAGGTTCTTTAAAGTAATTAAATTAATGAAAATGATTTCATTTAAAATTTCCATATTTTTAGTATTAGTATATATATTTCTATAAAAAAGTCTGGCTCCTAACACTCCCTGAGGTATTAATTTGTAATGGGAACATAGTGGACATTGCGACAACGACATATTTTACGTGCCCCAATCACAATGAGTGAACACCACCGATCTTCGCTTAAGCAGGGATTCGAACTCACCACCTTCCGGCAACAAGAACAACACCCAAACCAACCAGGCCACCGTGGCCTCAACATGTTTTGAAGTATCCTCCAATTCCAATAAGACAAGAATTTCATTCCATTAAATGATTTGCCTATATTGCGTATAATCTTTGTCTTGACCTTAGTATTATCTAGAATTAATTTATTTTTTAATTCAACACACACGGAGAGAGAACTAAGAACTTATATTATCAAAAATTATTTGAGTTAATGTCTCAAATATTTGTTTCAGAAACAGTTACTTTTAGATTCATTTTTAGTATAATGGAAACCTGAAAAAATATTGAAAACTAAAGGATCATTTCTGTGGCATAAGAATCTGTATTCAATATTTTATTCTAAAAACCGATTTTATTAGCATATTTTCAAAAATAAATTATTTCTGAAAACTAATCCCTCATGTTTATCTTTAAATGAAAAAATTTTCAAAATTTTATTTCGCGTGAGTTAAAAATGTTTTCATAAATAATTTACCAAAAAAGTCATCATAAATGTTTTCTTAAATAATTAGCCAATGAATTAATAATACAGTAATAAAATCTTACGAATTAATGTAATTAAATCTTGATAAAAGGAATAAAAAAATTAGTAATGTACACAAAAAAAAAATTCTTAAAACTGAAGAACACTTTAAATATTAAATTCAAAATAATTTAGAATTTTTCAATACGTTTAATGTTATTTGGCTATTAAGAATTTAAAATTGAGTAAAATAAAAATAGAATTATTTTCAATGAGATTTCAAAAAATGGTTTTTGATAATTTATCTTTTCATTGCAATTTTTCTAACAGAAAGAGAAAAGCGAGAATTAAGTTATTGATTAAAATATTTTATTCCATTTTAAATAAAAAAATAACTAGCAATATTTTTAAATTTATTTAACTTGGATAAAAGTTACTTTTTCGGCTTTTTACAATACTAAAATAGAAAAAAATTCAAAAAATCAATATTCTTAGTAAAATAGTATCTTCTTAATTAATAAAAGAATATTTCACAATAAATTTTCCTTGATAATCACGTAAACTCACATGGAAAAAAATTTTTTCTTAATTTGTATTTTTTATAACTTGAAGTAAAAATAATTGTGTCGTGTTTTTTTTAAATAAAAAACATTTTATAATTATTTTAAAATAAGAAGAAAAATACACACAGCAAGCGTTAAAATTTGTCATAATTTTAGAGCTTTTTTTAGAACTTAGAAATTCATGTATATTTAAATTCAGTCGAATTTTATGCCTCCTTCTTGAAAAATGCTATGTGTCTCATCCTGTAAACATAATAAATTTCATGGGACTATAGAGTAAATCAGTATTCATAGTATGGGACTGAATTTTATTTTCTCATCCATTCTGGAATATGCATTGTATGTGGTTATTGACATGGTCGTATAAATATAAAATAGGTAAACAATACTCATATTTTGGAAATCAAATCCACATCATTTGTGTTTTTAAAGAATATATATATATATATATATATATATATATGAACTTTTCGTATTTAGTATTTTTCATATGCTATTTTTAAACAGCTTTTATTGTTTATATTTACTCCCCAGATTTTAATAATATTTTACAAATATTTTTTCTTTTCAACATTTTTTACGCCACTTATTGTTAAATATATATTTTGTTTTTGTAGTTTCTTTTGCGAAAGCTTGATTTCTAATGGGTTTTTTTCTTTTTTTAATAAATATTAATTTTCAAATTTCCTGTTCCATTAGTTCTAAGGCATTATGAACAATGTACTTGTGCATTGTTCATTCTTTCGAATCTTTGTACAAATGCTATTCCCTTTGTTTTCTATTCCTCTTATAAGAAGAGACAAGATAATTTACTTTCTTCTATTTTCTTTAATTTTCTTGATTATTAAATACAATTGTTACTTAATTTTTTCACTTACCTATCATATGTTCAGAATGATTATCTTTGTATTCTAAGCAAATCATCTTATTCTTACAGAAAACATTTTTGTATATTTAAAATATTTGGACATTGTCATGCATTTTGTTGATAAAGAAACCTAATCTTAGTGAATATTAAACAATGGAAAATGATGTTGTACTTCCATTTCCAGCTTATGGTAAACGATTTTTACATAGTCATCGATCAGAGCATGATGTCAGACTCTCTTTATGCAAAATGTAAATATGGCTCTTCCTCTATAAACTCCATGCAAAAATAAATACACTGTGAATATTCATAAATCTTCATACCAGATTTTATCCCTTTTCTTACCCTGGTCAATAATAACAGAATTAACAGTAAATATTTTCATTATCGAGATGGGACTGGAAAACAATATACTTCAAACAATAACTATTATGTGTTAACCTTACCGAATAAAATTCACATTAAAGTTTTTGTAATATATAGGGGTTGTCGTTTTTAAAATTTATAACTTTCTTAAGCTTGTAAATTTTCAAAGATAATACAATCAGAAAACTTTGAAATCTTTTTTCATCGTTACTTTCCTAGCATTGTGATAAAGTTGCATAGTCAATCTAGTAACTAATAAAATAAGCTAACATCAATCAAATGTTAGTATATTATGGATTATTATTTGCTAATAATAAAAAAATGTTCAGATTTATTTTATCATTAGCACAAATAATAATATATTTATAATTCTCTATTTATTTAGTAAATATAGTTTGTAAATATATTCTAAATAATATGGAGTAAAGAATATTTTTGTGAATTAGTAACCGAAAATACCGAAGAATTCTATATAGTATGCCATTCAGAGCTTGAATATATCTCATGCTCTAGTTAACCAACATATTTTTATGATACATCCGTAGGACTGTAAAGCGTTAAGTGTCATGGTTTAAAATAGTTATACGTTTGCAAGACCAGCTTTTTATATGGAAAACGTAACAATATCAACAACAACATTTCCTATCAGAGCAATATAATTATTCCTTTCATACTAAAATGTCCGAATCAGTTTTTATATAAAAAAAGATTGTAAATTAGTATATAAGAGACAAGCTTTTGTGCATCATTCTTTAAAAGATTTAATCAGAAATTGAAGAAGTCTAGCCGATGGTAGTACATATTACAAGAATCAAATCTGAGACTAGCTGAAGTTCATCAAAACATTGAAATACCACGGACAGCAGAATCCAGAATTATGATAAAAATTTTGTTTCAAATCTTGACATAGTTTATCAATTCTGAAATGCTAATAAATCATACGTGAGGTACAAATCTCAATCTGTGCAATTTTTTTTCAGTTAATTTATTTCAAGTAATTATTGTTCTGTATTTCCCAGAAATATTTATATTTTAATAATCAATAATTTTATTAATACTGAAATAAGTAACCAGTAAATTTTTATTCGATATTTTCTTGTTAAATTAATTTTAAGCTAAATATTGTTAATGATGGTTCTCACGTATTATTCCTTCCACCTTTTGTGCCAAATAGAATATATTTCCAAATGCTGCGGCTTTATGCCAAAAACCTTTGAAGTTTTATGTACACTTGATGAAGATTGAATACCAGGTCCTTAATTTTAATAATTCTTAAGAAAAAAAAGATTAAACAAAAAGTGTTTTTAATTGAAAAAATATTTAAGTTTCATTTTTAACCCTTCTTTGCATGATTTTTTCTTTATTGGTGAAATAAATCAAGTTGATATAATTCATGTTCAAAATTAAAGGAAAAATAGTTAAAAAAAATCTTAGTATATATTAATAGTATAAATTTAGCAAAAAACAATATGCTAAAAATTTCCATCATCATCCAAAGTTAGATCATTAGTTTATTACTAAATTGAAATAAAAGAGGAAAATAACAGAAACACGTGTTACAAACCTTTCTTCCACTCATTTTCAATTTTTTAGCTATAGAAACTCTAATATAATAAAACAAAATTATAAACGAAATCATACGTTTATTGCAACTACAACAAACAGCGGAATGAGACAACTTTAAGCTCGTTTCACTGATAATGACACTTGTTTATTTTTGACAGCTATGTTTCTTTTTATGCAATGGACATTAAAAAGGTGTCCAAACACGATCATCTTAAAGTGAACTTGTTCTTTTATATAAGTTTTGGGCATTATAAGTTATGATGCAAATTTCCACCATTATGCAAAGAAGGGTTAATTCATATTTTAATTTTTACATTGATACGGTTACAGGAAACTAATATTGACTAAAAGTGCTTGAGCTAAAATTAAGAAATACAAAAGTGAGTTTACGAAGTTGATCAGTCTATGTGACCATTAAATTGTAATATCTAATGCTAAATCACAATTTTCGGAACCATGTTTCTTTCAAGGAAATGATAAACGGGATAATACATAAGTACTTGAAATATTTTAAAGTATACTATTTTCATTTCTTATAGATTAGTACATTAAATTTTAATCAATGCCTATTGCCACCAAGTGAACATTTGTGTTTAAATAGTGAAAAATGATACATTAGTAAATGTTTAACTCTATTTTACTTGAAAGTGTTTCAAATTTCCAAATTGATTAAGCATCAGTACACAGTATTACGAGATTAATAAAAAAATTCTTGTTTCAGTATCAATTCATTGTATAAATTATTCATGTAAATATCAAAACTCAGAAATTTTGTACAATAAATCATATTTTTTTATAAAGATTAAATTATTTTTTGTTATTGCTGCAAATATGTCAGTTTCAGTGTCCGATCTCGTTCTTTAAGTACATGTCAACATGAAAAATTACTGTTTTAAAAGACGAATTCTCTTTCTTCTTTTATTTTAACAATTTTTGATACATTTCATCAAAAGATTTTAGATGAAAAACATCAAAAAATGTTCAAAGTCATTTTTTGTTTAAGTTCAAGATAGCGGAGTGATAAATTGAAATACTTATATAAGCAAAAAAATCATTCTTACTATGAAATTTTAAAATATTACGAAATTTCTTTCAATTCCTTCAGTTAATACAATACTACTTCAGAATATATAAAAATTCTTTAACAGAGCTTTTAAAAATGATATTTATTGTATATTGATTATTATATTTCATATGTAGATTTCAATTATTTCTGAATAAAAGGAAAAATCAACAACTTTATGGTTAAAAAACATTAAAATCGTCTTTGCCGATTTAAACTAACCACAAAGTGACTGTTTTGTGTTGTGTTTATTTTGCTTTTTCTTCTGTTCTATTGCCAAGATGCTAATGGCTCCAGTTAATGGAGGATAGCTAATCAAACCGATGCTTTGGTCTTTACATATGGAATCGGTTTATTAACAAAATGAACTTCAACAATATTTTTAATTAAGATTTTTAAAGAATTCAAGCCACAGAAAAGCACTTGATGTTTTGTTTTTTGCGTACATGAAATAATATATGTTTTACGCCCAAAATATTCTTTAAACATTTTTTGAATTCAAATCGAAAGAGGCATCAGGCGAAAATGATATAATGTTTTCAAAACTATTCAGCAATGGTTATATGACTTGTGTCAAGATGCGCATTGTTGGAATTCATTGGAAATCGCTTGATACCATGGTTATCCCTGTCTTGTAACAATCAATGTTTTCCAAAAGCCAGGCAAGAAATCTGGAATCGATGAAAGACCAAAATAGAAATAGTTAAAGACTTTAGCAAATTTTGGAAGCAATAGTGCTAAAGATTTTAAAATTTGAGTTCTAAATATTAATTAAAAGAAAACACTTTCATGATTTTAAAAACATTTAAAAACTATTGGATTGTTCGGAAAGTTCTTTCGTTTTCTATGAGATTAAAAAACGTATAGCGAATAAATATTTCATTGAATTGTATATTATCAATTCTAGTCCAATGTCTTATACCATTTTCCTGGTCATAGCACGATTTCATACTCATAAAATGGTTGGTTTTCACTAGCAAAAAACTGGTTCAAGTGTGAGAAACGAAATGCCTTTCCGAACAACCCAATATAAAAAGTGATTTGACCATGATCGCAACTGTAACGAAACTAACCACTTTATGGTTAAAATAAAAAATTTGAAGCAAAAGAGTAAAAGGTTTATAGAAAACGCTTTGAATACAATGATTGAGAAAATATGTGTGCAAGATGTTACAATTACTCAATGTAATAAGAGATAGTTTTATGCGTATAAAAACATTCAAGTAAAAATTGTATAGAATATATTATATCGAATGCAATCAATTATTTAAACTAATCATTTATTTTAAATTAAAGTTAAAATTAAATTTCCATTCGGGACTTTAGATCAAGTCATTTATTGTGGATTCCATTAGTAGACTTCTGAATCAAGCTGGCTTGAGAAATTTATAACTCTAAAGTTGTAACTTTCAAAACAATGAGCACATCAATTCTAATTTACTTCCGAATTGAAATGCTGGGCTGAAATGTAGAAGCCATGAGGTAGCAAATAAGGAAATTTAATTCACTTAAATCCAGAATTCCCTGATACGCGTGATACATCGAGTTATATTTTAATCGCCGCCTCACCAAGTGACAAGCTGTCTTCAGTGGAAGCTGGGAAAGAGAGAAATATTTCTCGAGATTAAATTCTGGCAATCAGGGCGAGAGGTAGAGAGAGGGGCATCTAAATGGGGAGACATGTCAAATCAATATGCATTCATTAAGCTGTTGCCAAACCTGCTGCTTGCGAAACGAGCCCATTCTCTGTCAAAGGCGCCGAACTCTGCCGCTACTTAGAACAAGCAAGCTTCAAGAGGATTCCATTCCCTGATTAAACACACAGAAATTCATTTCTTAAAAGTTCCCTTCTTTTGGAACTTACAGAAATTTAAAAAAAATCTGTTTTATTTTATTTAAACATTTTATTGTCAAAATTATCACTAATTATGTATCAGAGGACGTTTAATCCTTTTGAAACATTTTTAAATGTTTGTTGGATAAAAAATGTCGCAAAGCAGCCGTAATTTCTAAGTTTTAACCCTTCTTTGCATAATGGTGGAAATTTCCATCATAACCTATAATGCCCAAAAATTATATAAAAGAACAAGTTCACTTTAAGTTGATCGTGTTTGGATACTTTTTTAATGTCCATTGCACAAAAAGAAACATAGCTGTCAAAAATAAACAAGTGTCATTATCAGTGCTTAAAGTTGTCTCATTCCGCTGTTTCGTGTAGTTGCAATAAACGTATGATTTCGTTTATAATTTTGTTTTATTATATTAGAGTTTCTATTGCTAAAAAATTGAAAATGAGTGGAAGAAAGGTTTGTAACACGTGTTTCTGTTATTTTCCTCTTTTATTTCTATTTAGTACTAAGCTAATGATCTAACTTTGGATGATGATGGAAATTTTTAGCATATTGTTTTTTGCTAAATTTATACTATAAATATATGCTAAGATTTTTTTAACCATTTTTCCTTTAATTTTGAACATGAATTATATCAACTTGATTTATTTCACCAATAAAGAAAAAATCTTGCAAAGAAAGGTTAAGTAAATAAATTTAATCCAATTAATAATTAAAAATATAAATTAAGTTATAAAATATTAGAATTAAAAAAATTCACTTGAATTATCCTGAAAAGAATTCTAATAAGTACGCGTAGTTGAAGAGTGACCGACATGGATGTTGAACAAGAGTTGCCAATATATAATTTGTTAAGTATCCTTAGCATAACTCTTCCTTTTTAATACTATAAATGTGCTAAAAAAACACTTTAAAATCTGCTAAAAATTCATCAAATCCAAAAATGCGCTAAAAGTATTATACAGTAATTTCTAGGCTTATATTTAAGTAAATAAATTAACATACTCTGTGATTGTTACAAACTTTGATTTGCATATCCTGATATTCCATAATATAATTATTAAAAGTTTTCTCATCGTTTTTTGAGACAAGACATGGTAAGGACTTTGAAATTAAGTTGATACTGCCACACAATACAAAACGCTTAAGCACTTATAAAAAATTATCCATTACAATTTACTACTCTATAGCTGATTTATATCTATTAATTAATTATTTTCTGTTTCTTTCATTAAAGTAATTTGATATAACATATTACATTATGCTGTAAATAAAATTACGTATATGCCAACTACAGGTGTATTTGACATATAAATATTTTATCACTTTCTGGAATAATTATTAAATAACTCATAATTACACAGAATGATAATTGTTTTTCCGTTTGAAGATCGTAAAGTTTGGTATGCCTATCAAGCAAAATTGTACTCTGCACTTGGCAACCATCCCACTGCTTAACCTGGTTGGATTTGTCCATTTGTTAAAATTATTTTTCTCTTGCCCTAAAAACTCTGAAATTCGCTACTGCAGTTTTTCTCCCGACTTGAATTGATGATCTATCAAGAATTGTTTAAAGATCTGAAGTCGCCATAATCACATAAAATAAATAGATCATGATTCTAAAAGTGAGTGGTCAAATATCTCTTACCTTAGTCGGTTAATTACTGGGTTACGTCATTTGCGATATGGGGACTTGCATAGTCACGAAATAGTCTTCCTTCATTTGTAGGTTTTCTGGATATTTTTCTTTAACTGCAAACCGAGATTTCTTTTTCATTTCGTTTTCATGTAATTTATTGGTTTACAGGTGAATGTCTACAGCTTTTATTTGTCGTTTTTTGAATGGTTATAAATGTCGCCACTGTCAATGTTTCAACATTTTTACCAATAATTTCGAAAATAAGCAAATACCCAAATAATTATACTTTAGCGACTACCTTGGCGATGTTTGGCGATAAAAATTTTCATTAGCCAGACTAACAGGAATTAAATAATATTTACATAACACTCTTTATTTTAGAGCCCTTTATAACCTATTTTATCGGATGTTTTTTATTAGGTAGTCGTCATACTATTTTTTTCTGGTCACCAATTTTGGCAATATATCTTGGCAGTCGTCATAGTATGTAAGTACCCAAATAATATTATACTTTGATGTCAGTGCTTATGTACTAGGTTTTACCTTAATTAGCATTGTGCTAATTTGGATATAACATAGCAGAGGTGCCCTGAAATAGAAATTATTTAGTCGCAACTTACATTGAACATTATTTCTTCATTTTGTGAGATGAACTTGTATGTGGGCTATATGTTATTTTCCAGTCATCTTTCAATACTTTCTGCATCATTTACTTTTAGTAATTAAGTATACATCATGTAAGTGAATGTAGACCAAAATAATTTTGAAAAAGTATCTAAACAAGTAAATTTATTTAATGATTTATATGTAAGTTTCGAAAATTCAATCATCACATTCCAAACAAAGTATAGTATTTGTTCTTTTTCCTACAAATTGCCAACATTTGTTAGGGTAGAATTCATGCCAATGATTTGGAAAGGCGATTGATAAAAATCTTAACTTGTGACTGTCAATATATAAATTTGCAAATCGGAATCACCGTTGCCTAGTAATAGGACAATGTTCCACCGAGGAGGTTTAAAATTCCAGCCATTGTTGAACAAAGGTAAATAGATTGTGCGCTACTGCCACCTCCGTCATCATCTGTAGATGTGGGTAAATCATCATCTGTAGAGGTGTACATGAGGTACCCAAGATTTAAATTTGATATTGTGTACATAGTGAAGTTTTTCACAAAATGCATTAATAACGTGACAAAATGGTTTTTTAAATACAGAGAAAAATAAAAACAAAATTTTCATATATCAGTATACCAACTGTTTTGTTATGAAATATTAATGTGTATGATGTACAAAAAATATATGTACATATATTTTGGAATAACTACACACAATGATTTATTTATTTCTAGCATAAAAAATTCAATATTAATATTTAATGCGCTTTGCATGCTACATTAAATAAATTTATCTTTACTTAATGATTAATTATTTTTTAATAGCGGTATCGAGACAAAATCTCTAAGGATATATAAAATAACCAATACCACTAAGATGTTTAACAAACTTTTCATTCCCACAGCTCACTGAAGAGCTAATCCCACTGACAAATTTATTTGTTTTTGATGGGTGGACAAAACTGAATATTCCACATTGTTGGTGAGAACAAATATTTACTTCATTAACAGATCGATTATAAGTAAAATAAAGTGACGTACACATAATCTCAACTGTAACGAAAAAAACAACCCCTTTATGTTAATTAAATTAAAAACTAATAAAAATTTAAAAATTAAAAAATAAAAATTTATATATTATGAAATTCTATAACTCATATAAATCAATAACAGTTTTCTAAATTTAGATAAATTTGCTTTTTGTCATATTGGTAAGATTTTCAGATATTTAATAAATTTATAATCCCAATGGGTGAGTAATACTTTTTATCCTAAAATCTTTTTATAAGGATTATAGTTTTTTTTTTTCTTCTGATAACTTTAAAAATTTATAAAATCTTTACTACACAAACTTTAATAAATTTCATTGTTTCCTTTTGAGATACAAAATTCTCAATGAAATTCCTTCCATAAAATTATTGTAATTGTCAAAATTAAAATGATGAAATAATTTTTAGAAATTTTTATTGATTATTTTCATGTGACGTCAAGAAAATACAACCAAACGATATGCTCTAATTCTCCAAAATTATAAATATCAATTTTCTTATTGTACTATATCAAAAATTATAATACAAAACTATTCGATATTTAACCAGTCATAAAATTAAGTTTATTTTATGAATTTAAGATTTATTTATGAAAAATGGGTAAAAGTTTATTTACGGATTACACTTGACATTTTAGCAATTTTTTGATACCATAATAGGAGCTAATATGTGAATAACAAAATGGCAACCCTAAAACTACGTTACTGAAAACGGTGATAATAACAGGGTTACAAGAAATTTCATTTTATTACCAATTTTTTGACCAAACCTAGGGGTACCCCAATTTTAAATCAAACCTGAAAATTTTGCTTTTTGTCCAAATATAATTCTCACTAACAATACGATGTAACTATATTACTATTATTTCTAGCTGATAAAAAATATACGCTGCTTTTCTAAGTATATTATTTTTAATACCGAATTATGCTACTAAATTTTATGATATTCCACCGATAATGGAATTAGGCTTGCCTTCTATATTGAAAGGATTTATGAATTAATCCTTTTTTGTTCAACTAATTCTAGTATCCATTGATAAGATAATAAAGTTTTAGATACAGTTTATAGTTATTATAATTTCCATAAACTAAATATATATATATATATATATATATATATATATATATATATATATCAATTTTGTTTGATAACAAACAAGTAACTAAGAAACTCGAAGAATTCGCGTCTTTCCACTCGAAAGATAAGCCTAATCTCTTCCATTTTTTGGCAGAAAACAAAGTGGATAAGATTGTTAAGCAAGAGAAAAAAATCTCTTTTCCAAAACAATCAGTTCTAACCACTCTGCCACAGAAGTTAAGTGGAAAAAGTAAACATAAGTAATAGATTGCATTTCCCTTAATGTGACATCTGCTAATATTCTTCTGCCCCAAGCACTCCACTTTAGGCCATATATATTCCATTTACCAAGCATTTATTCCATTTCTCGGACAGCTACTTATTTATATAGATTGATTGCTTTATTGATTAAAAGTAATGGATGAATCCAGAGAATGGGACAACAGAAAAACATCATTTAACATCCTTTCATAAGAAGGTCGTTTTGAACATTTTCTTTGAATAATATCTAAATCCTCTGTATAAAATACTCTGAATAAAATATTACAGATATGGATAACAAATTCTGCAACAAATTTAGCTATAGATAAAAGTAGGGAAATAAAACATAAGATAGATATTATCTTAATTTTCTTTTTAAGATGTGATTCTGTATTGAAATTCCTATATGTGATATATTGCATTCTACATGAATTCCTATGTGATTCTACATGAAATTCCAATATATATATATTCCTCAAAATAATTTGAGAAATCTCCTGTTTTGTTTACTCTATAATTTCTGATTACAAAAGATTAATTCTTAAATAAATAAAAACCAGTTTATTGAAATATTTGAAACTAAAGTTTAAAGTCAATGTTTTTTTTAAATGTTTATCTGGTGTTCACTGTTAAATATTGATTATTATTAATGGATATCTACTATAACACTTTAAATTGTTTTACATGAAATATTTTCGCTGGTTCTTGTCATTGAAGTGTTTTCTAATTTACTTAAAATTATTTTTGTCCGCAAGAAGTTTGTTAATATTTGGTTGAATATAATTCACTAATCTATATTATGTAATCAAAGAATTAAACTGCCTAACAAATATTTACTAATCTCGCCTTCGGTTAAACCAATTTGTGTACACCAATTCCTCTTTAGCTTGTGTGTGCGTGGCTCTAAATATACTTTAAACGATTCGCCCGTCTAATTTTATTATTGTTATCACAAAAGTATTTAGAAATAATTATCCGATAAATTTGAATCAATGATCTAATTATTGAATCATCAGTTCTTAAGCTCTCAATTGAAACAAGTTGTTACGGATAGGGAGGAGTTTTTTATCAGGGGCAGAATCCATTTTAAACCATGTCTCTGAAACAAAAATATTAGTTCCCAATGCAAGAAAGGGTACCACGGATGGACAAACAAAGTCAAATTTAAATAGTGAATCATTAAGATTTTATTTAGAATCAATGAAATTGTAAAATCTTTCCTACTCTAATTAATTTTGAATTATTCATATAATTGACGAATTCGGCGATCAATAATTCGATAATTCGGGATTATTCTTAGCAGTGGATGACATAGATATTTGTTAATATATCGAAATTCTTTTTAAACCCTAATAGCAGAATAAATTAGACTATCTGAAAAAAGATAACTATATAGAAACAACCAATCCTATATTAATTATATAAAATCGATATCACGGGTAAATATATATTTCATATGAATATAGAAATTTTTTAATTGATGATTCTGAAAGCAATCACACATTTGAGGCTGAAATAAGTATATTATTACATATTTCTTTTATTAAAATCTTACTTTAATCTAAAAAGAATCAAATACTAGTTCAACTTCAAATAGTTTAAGACTTACGTTTTTCTTTAAACTATGTGACCTTTCATTAGAATAAAGTAATTTAAATTTAATATTATTTTTCGTTTATAACACATATATATATATATATATATATATATATATATATATATATATATATA
>JAPDSC010118704.1:14123-27762 GCA_026290005.1 Latrodectus geometricus
TATATATATATATATATATATATATATATATATATATATATATATATTATTCTGTACTGAGAATTAAATACAATTTGAATCATGTTAGTTTAGAAGAGTTGTTCCTTAATAGTTTTTAAAAGAATGATTAAATGATTTACTGCAAAATAATTATAAAAATGAAATCATTCATAAATTATTTTCAATATGGTTTTACTGTTTTTTTTAAAAAAAAAAATATGACTACCATTTTAAGTTGTTTATAATTGTTGACTATTATTTGAAATCAGCGTAAATGTTAAAGGTTGCATTAAAAATATTTAGTTTGGAAAACTTCTAACTGATTATTTGAATTTGTTTTTTTTTAGATTAAAATTTTAAATGATATGAATAAAACCATAGTTACTTTGAGACCATAAAGAGGAATTTGCTAAGGATTAAAAACTACTAAACAAAATGCGTAATTAATTACAGTCTTCTTAAATTCCTGAATTTTAATTTCAAATTTTTTAATCTATTAAAGAATATTACATGATACATTATTCCAGGTGGCACAAACCAAAAGTGAACTGTCCCCTTTTTATTGTTTGTTAAAAAAGAGTAGTTTATTTTTATATTATTAAAAAGAATCTGAAGAGAAATATAACAACCCATATCAAAACCACAAATTTATTATTATGTTTATAAGTATAACATTAACGATTCCTATTTTTTTCAATTAACGAAAAAAGCAGTCGTTGTTGTTACAATGCTCATCCTATTATAATTAAAATTCAAGCAAAGAAAAATGAAATTCATAAAATTAAAAATTGATAATTTTTTTAAATAAAGAAATTCATAAGATGGCTCAAAAAATTAAATCAGTAAAATTATGATATAATGATATTCATAGAAAAATAAATTATATTTCTTTATTTTCGTATTTGGGAATAGTAATACGGTTTTCATATGAAAAACATAATTTAAAAATATAAATTGAACAAAAATTACTAAAAAAGTATCCCTATGTCAATCATGTGCTTTATATCAGTGAATAAATTTTAAGAGCATCACAACATGAAATCTATTATTACATTCTCCCTTAAAACAAATTTTTCAAATATGAAATCTGTTTCATATGAAATGAATATGTTAGATAAACCTCTCGAAATAGATTTTTCCAGAATTCGAACATTTTTTTTTTTTTACGTCTCAGAAGCTTTTGTTCACAACAAGCAGAAAAAAAAAAACTGCATCTGCATCTCAACTAAAATCGATAACTTGTCAGCGAAAACAAACTTAATCGAGGAGGCATGGCACACAAACATCACTTCATTCCGGGCCGATATTTATTTCTCAGGACCCTCTTTTATCCCTTTTCAAAAACAGAGAATAAGAAATGAATCTCGTATATCATCCCCTCCCATTCATAGCCGGGTCATCCATTATTGATGTTTACAACTATTCCGCCGACCCCTGCCCCTCGACTCTCTTTTACTCCTGAAACCCCCTTATCACGTCTAAAAATGAGATCCATTCATTTCGCTAGGATCTCGAACGGTCGTAATTTATTTTAAGTAGCCTGGTTCTCTCCCGATTTTCGGCCGGTAGTCCCGGGATCGTTAGGCATTTCTGGAGATGGGGATGAGGAATAAATGGAGCAGAACCCCGAGATGCGAAATGTTTGACCACCACTGTCTGTGATTTATATAAATCCTATACCTGGTAGCAGCCCTCGTCTATTGGCGGCCATCGGCTCAGAAAAGGAGGACAATTTGATGAATCTGTATTCGATGGCGAAGGACCTATGGTCGTTTGTTGCATAATATAGAGCAATTTTATCATTCACTAGATCACATTACGCGAATTGTTGAGCATTCTGACGATAAGACTTTACTTATGTTTGGAGATCCCCAATGATAGGATATTTCCTGGCGAGATTTGGCATGTTTTTTATTGGATGCGATTTTATGTTTACATTGGTAGTATGTCTATTGAAAACTGAATGGAATATCGTTGAGTATCTTTCAAAAATATGCATAATTTAATATAAAAGAAAATTTTCTTTATTTTTTAAGAATATCTCTTTGTATTATTGACCGGAAAATAACTTGCAAAGTATAAGTATTGACTTCTTTTATAGCATGGAAATTGGCAACAAGAAATAAAACTTAAATTTGAGCATTTGTTTTTAATTCTTGAATTTTCAATGTAAATATATTTATATGTACATAAAATAATTTAAGTAATATTTAAACTATAGGTATCTTTATTTTTCATTTTAGCTAATGGCTAATTCATATGCATTCTTTAAATTATTAAAAAAAGTTTTGAACGATAGTCTGTAATAATTTTAATCAGCATTAAATTATTTTAAAAATAATAACTAACAACAAATACACAATATTATTAAGAAGATTTGGAAAGAGTTTAAGTGTAACTTTAAGCATTTCTCAGGAAATATTATGTCTTCTTTAAATGAATTGTCTTTAACTAATCGAAAGCATTTTTCTAATTAGAAGTACCTTAAAGAAACATCTGGTTCTATTCAATTGATTTTTTTTATTATGAAATACTTCAATAGAATTTATGTTATCAAACATTTATTTACATCAAGATTCATTAAAAATATGCTAGTCATTTTTAAAATCACTATTTAAAAGTGAACTTACACACCAATAAATTTTTTGTTTTCAAAACAAATACTTAAGCAATGCTATGTTATTGTTACGAACAATAAGATAATAGAAAAAGCAGTATTTTTCATTTATGTTTCGTACTAATATTTTTATCTTTTTAAAGATTAGTATTAAAAATACAAACTAATCAGAATAAAATGGATTCATATTAAAAAATAAATGAGACAAGAGAATTAAAACTCTCAATATCATTTGTGATTAAAACATATATCAACGTGTAAAAGAAGGTGTTAGTTTCGGGATTATTTTAAACATGCAAAAACAATTAAAATTATAAATTTTATTACAATAATTACATATTTATTCTGTGGATAAGGTCCCTGTCAAATAATTTAAATAGAAATATTTTCTTTCAATTGACTAAGTGAAGAAAATTTTTAAACATCGATTAATTATATTTTTGTAGCATAAATATTACATAAAGAAGAATATAAATAATTTACAGTTATAAGTTACTAACAATTATCAATAATTTTCTTTTTCATGAGTTTCGTTTTTGAAATTCAAAAGTATATCATATTTTTAGCTAAATAATAAAAATTAATTGCCTCTTAAAAAATTTTAATTTATTTGTTTCCTTTTTTTTTTTTTTTTTTTTTTTTGTCGAGTGCCAGCCAGCCTGGCAATATGGGGTGCGCTGCTCCACTGTTCCAAATGAACCATAATTTGGTGTGGAGTCCGACTTCCTCAGCACACACACGCCTTAGGTACCCGTTTATACGGTTACCAGTTTATATTCATTCATATAAGAAAAGGACAAAGACAGGAGATAGAAAGTACATCCATGCTCGAAACGGGATTCGAACCCAGGACCTCCCAAACCACAGACAGGTATGCTGACCATTAGACGGTATGGGCAACAGCTGTTTCCGTAAAACATTAATTTAAATATTTAAATTAAAATTTTAATATTTTTCTTAAATATTTTAAAAAATACAAGCTTAGTATACATATTATCCTGTTTAAATGTGTGTGCGTACTATGAAAAATAATATAAGCAATTTAAAAAACTAACTGGTTTAAGAATTTACCACATTAAGAACTTTATTTAAATATTTTATTTTTAAAATATTTTTAAAGATTAATCACGTTTTAAAACGTTAACTCTTTTTTATTGTTTTTTTATACTTTATTTTATTATACTGTTTGCTTGACACTTTTAATTAAATGTTTAAAACTTTATTATATTTTTTTATTAAATGTTTTTAAACATTAATTAATTTTAAAAAATAAATTCCTTTTTAAAAAATTAGTCTTAAATACTTTATTTTTTTAAACATTTTTCTTAAAATCATTTCAGAAGAATAATTAGTTTAAGAACTTACCACTTTGAGATTACAAATTTTATTTATTTTTTTAATTTCAGTTAACTTTAAAATAAATTTTATTATATTACGTCTTATAAATATTTTGCTTAAACACATCTGAAATAACTTTAAAATAGATCCCTTATTTGAATGCTTTCCTTAGATACTTTTAAAAATTTAATTTAAACTCTTCCGAAAATATTGATTTCGTGTGGGAGGTATAACGAAATTAAAAAAATAAGACATTTGCATTTTAAAAAAGTATAAACCTAATATTGTGTGAATTTCATGCAAAAGCCATTTTTATTTTATACTTTGTTTGCAAGATATAAACAAGCAAAATAAATATATATGTGTGTTTTCAGAAATATATGCTCCATCAAATGTTTTCTGTTACAGCCATATGTGAAATGAAATCCTGAGCTTAGGGTTTCATAGGATAGCTTATGCATTCCATTATACTAAGCAAAATGCATGAATAAACTCTAAAATATGACTTATTTTAATTTATAGTAGGTTGCCACAAGCTCCCTTCCTTGCGGAGTCAAACGCTAAGAGCAGTTGCCACAGGGCACTCAAACTAAAGCTCACGGTAACAAGCGCGTTAATCTAAGTCAACCATCCAAACTTGCTGACTTTAGAGAATATTCAACTCCTAAATATGAGTATTTATAATGGGAATTTTAAATTAAATAGAATATATATATTACTTATATAAATAATTTTCTAGCAAAATAATTTGCAAAGCACTGTGAAGTTCAAAGTAAAGAATACAAAACTCATACATGTTTTTGGAAAACTGCTCATAAACTATTTAATTTCAATTGTCAAAAATATTCACATTTTCAAGTTTAATCAATGCTTTTTTTAAAATAAACCATGTTTTCTATACACTAAATAATTTCATAGAATCGCTTATCGCTTATATTTGCCAGATCCTTCAAATATATATCGCTTTTTTTATAATGTTTCGTTCCAATTAACCGATCAATGTAGCTAAACCAATAACATGAATTACATAATTTTTTAATTCAAATTTAAAAATTCGTTTTTTTTTTTTTATTTTCGATTACACAACACACTAACACAAATAATTCTCAATTTCCAACTTCATTTCAAAATAATTATAGCAATTTTGTTAATTTTTAATTTGAAATTCAACCTATCTCATTCCATTCGAAATCATTTGCTGAATTCCTTCGTTCATTGTAATTCATATTTATATAAATAGCAGTGGTATTCTTATATTCTTTTAAAAGACAAAACATATAATGTTTAATCATTGTATTGATTTTTATTCCACCCAATAACTTAGAATAAAAATTGTTTGCTTTTGTTATAAAATTTTCAGACATTGTTTTTCATACCTCATAATTCTTATTATTAAAATATATTTGGTTCATAAATATAAGGACATTATTATTTTTTATTGAAATTTCTAAAGAATTTTTAAATTTTCAAGATTTATATTTTTCTCTAAAAATATCCTTTTAATTTATTTAGACACTATTTTTCTTCGTTTGCGTACAAATTTTAAAATGCTTCCCGGTATGTGTCGTCATAAAATTGAGACCAATTCGCACACTTTTTATTAAAGAATCTAGTTTGGCATTGTAATCTGCTGATTTGGCATTGTAATTCCCACTTGGTGATGCGGTGAGTTCAAATAGGATTCAATCATAATATTCCCGTTCAGAGGATTTGACGGGCCATCTTTCATCTGCATTGCTTCAGCATCAAGTATGCTTTCCATAAGTCTCAAGAAGTTCGGCATTAGTATGCATTAAAAAGAATTGGTCAATGGTTGCAATGTTACTTATGATTTCAAAACACATAATCTTCTAATATATTTTAAGATGGTTAGATTTCCATATGATAATAAGATAATCAACATTTTAAATACACATAATCTGATTCCAGCCTGTAATATTAATGTATTTCTTTTGCAACATAATATATTTCCCAACGAATGTAGATTACTTCATGTCCCTTTTCTCACGATATAAAAAGACGGTTGTTATTACACTTTGAATCGAATTAACAGCCTTAACACACTGTGTTAAGGTTAAACAATACACACCATAGATCTCTCTCTCTCTCTCTCTCTCTCTCTCTCTCTCACATCCCTTGATAAATCTACCTAAGATTATTTGATTTGAATCCTTCAATCGGTTTTTTAAAGAGGCTGTAATAAAATAACCAAAAATTAAATTGTTCTAGGACTTTCAGCAACAGAAATATAGTTTAAACTAATCTTTTTCATCTCCTGTAATCAGAATTTAATTATTTAACAATTCCAATTTTAAAATTAAATAGTTATTTTTAATTTTAAACTGAAACTAAATTTATAAAAGCGAGTTCCATCATTCCAGTAAATTATTTGTTCTTAATTCATTCTTGTAAAACGTGGATATACAAACTAAAAGAGAAACTGGGAATATTCAAAATAACGAAAGAAATTGGATGATGTCTGATTATACGGTAAGCACATTTAGGAAATTTTAAATATGTATTAAAGTAAGTTCTTCGTTGTAAAAAATGGCAGGTTCCAAGTTCATTGTTGTTTGTTATGAGCAGCAGAAGTTTGACTATTCGTCTGTATTCATGACTGTTTTTTAACCGTTTCCAACACTGCCTATTGATTTGTTTATATACTTTCCTGTACTAACTACTGATTTTGTCATTATTTACACTTCACAAGAAGTTGTAGTTATAATCATACTGATCTTTTTATGATGACTTGTCTGCCAAATAAATTTTATTATGGTTTCTCCGGTCTTTGTTGGTATTATATTTTGAGTGTCCTGCGGTGTATCATAATATTATTGTGTATATACTATGTGTCTGCATTATTATTATAATGCAAGCGGTAAAAGTGATGGCACTTTGTCTATTATGCCACTCAGTAGGTACACCAACGTGGACCCCGAAAGTGGTTGGGTTTTTGTATTTTGGAGCCAGGAACCGGGTAGAAGACCCCCATACTTGTCATTCCATTCCCAGAAGTATAATTTCACATGGTGGACGTTGCGACCACGACATATTTTACGTGCCTCAGCCACCACTAGCGAATACGTCGGATCCTCGATTACGTCGAGAATCGAATTCACTACCTTCCAAAAACGGAGAACGAACGCCATAACTATCGAGGCTCCTACAGTTGCATATATATATATATGCAACTGTAGGAGCCTATATATATATTTATATATATATACTATGATTTCTAAAGCTGAAAGGATAAAATATACATGATGTTATAAATAATTTGTCTATTTCATATCTTTTTTGTATGTATTATTTTTGCAGCCCAGTAATCATATTCAACTTACATTTATATCCATTCTTTTAAATTTAAAAATTTAACAAACCTGTTATATTGGCCATGACATATTTTACATGCAACATAACATAAATATTGGTTCTTAGAAATTCCAATTAAACTCATTAAGAATATATTTTTTGTAATTTGAATATATATTAATCTAAATTATTAGTATTATATAATATGCTTTATAAATATTTATTGTTATTCCATCAATAGCATTGTTACAGTGATAAATTTGAGTTTATGCTTAATATGTAAAGTCATTTTAAATATATGTACAGTTTCCTTGGTTCTTAAGAGCAAAATACAAAAGAATGGAAATTAAAATACATTGTTAATTTTTAAAAAACCACTGTATCAATGATTTCCAATTCATGACTTCATTAATTTCCCATATTATACGCATAAGTTCTCAGACATATTCAATCAGTTGAAGCAAACCACATGGTAGACATAATCTATTATGAAATGCTCCTCACAAGGACAAATTCTTTTCAACTACAAAAGCTGAGAGAAAGATAGATTGCATTTTTCTCATTAAAATAAATTTATGTACTTGAACAATTTGTGAATAAGGAAACTTATTTAATTTGTGTTTATCTTCTTAAAAACTCTTATCTCTTTGATACAATCGCATTGTTGCTTCAAATTAATTCATACATTTTAATGAAATATTTCTAAAATAGTTAAATAGTTGTATCAAGTAACTAACAATTTCTATAGAACTGATCAAAGTGATAAAAATGTATTTTTCCCTTTTTATAGAATTTCGGAAGAATGTTTTATAGACTTAAGATAAATTTAATAAGTACAAAGAACTTATTCGATCTTTTAAATGTAAATTCTTTATTTACATAAATTCTTTATACCAGAAATTTTAATTAAGTGGTTAAGAGAATTTAAACTGCTTCAGAAGAATTGATTCTTACTTCAAAGTTATTGATACACCTTCATACTTCTCTCTACTTAGCCAGTAGTATACCTTCTCTGTAGTGTACCAGTCCACCTACTCTACCAGTTAAATGGAAGCAACCGGTTGGGTTTCTTCGTAATTTAGAAGCAAGACCAAGCAGAAGACACCCGAATACTTTATCTGTTCTTCACCCCCAGAGGTATCATTTCAGTTGGAAGTCAATGCGACCACGATCTTTTTTAAGTGTCCTTGATTAAAGCCATTTCCTTTCTTTTTTATCATTTATCATTCCTTCATTTTATCATTCCTTCAATCTTTTTTTTTTTTCTATATGGAAGTAACCGTTTGGGATTCTTCGTAATTTAGAAGCAAGACCAAACAGAAGACACCCGAATACTTTATCTGTCACTCACCCTCAGAGGTATAATTTCAATTGGAAGACAATGCGACCACTATCTTTTTTAAGTGCCCCTCTTGCTTTAAAGTCATTGCTTTTCTAAGGGAGTTACATGACATAGCCCATCGTTTATCTTAATGAGATTAGTTTTGTACGCATGAATGACAACTTAGTGCGCATGAATTCAGCGGGCATTTTTACAGAAAATCACACACATTTTACCTTTTCTTCAATCTTGTTTGTTTCCCCCCCCCCCTCCTTGAAGTACAAATTCTCCGCAAAACTCACAACATTCCGAAACATATGAAAATCAAAATCAATTGCTTATCAACCAAAAATTGTTTTCTTATTCTTCCACTTAAAACTTCAATGACTATTCTAATACATTTTCATTTTGTAATAAAGTCAAATACTACATGATTTTTCATACAGCCCTTGCAATAAATTGTGTTAACTCATGTAAATAATCAGCCAAATTAAGCTTTTTTATACAAATTTTGTAGGATAAAACTTTATTAATGATCTTTATAAAGGAAAAAAGTATTTTAAATATATAATTATGTACTTTATATATCTTTAGCATCTACATTCTCATACAACAAACTGTGTTCTGTGTACCATCCAGTACATTACTAATGCCGCACTTCTTCAGTTGCGTTCAATTTTATTAAAGGGCACAGCAATGATTTCTGAAAGAGTTTTTATCCACTAAGTTTTTATTATTTTGGTTAAGCATAGGCTTAGCATAGGCAATCACGCGTAGCTGGTATACTATATTATAGCAATTCCGACAATATTTTTGAGTCATAAGTTGCAAAACAAATGTAAGAAAATTGAACAACAGAAATTTCACACAAGTAGAAATTTCACACACTGTTTTGGAGTCATAACATGCAAAACAAATGGAAGAAAATTGAACAGTAGAAATTTCACACACTTAAAGTCGTTCATAAAAATTGGGAAATTTCAATGAACCCAACTGTGATCGCGCGTCGATGGCAGCGCATGCGCATTCACTGTACACTTATGTAATTAAAGTTCCTACGCTCCGCAAGAAAACAAGAAAAAAATCTCATAACTGCGAATAGAGGAAATTTCTAGACATAAATGTAATCAAAAAGTAAGTATCAGCGTGAAAGAAGACGCCGCATCGTTTCTCAGAAGTATTTTCAAAGAAAAAAATGTGCGTGTTATACGTAGGCAAACATGAAGGAGCAACGTGAAAAGTTGTAAGCAAAATAAAGCATTCAAATTACACATCTTCTTAAACAAGACTCGTTTCATATGGCAAGATTAGCCATTTAAAGCCATATGAAAGAAATCGCCAAGATGCATAAATTACACGTGTGGATCAGTTCTACCTTGGAGAAAATCTTGGTAATGAAAGCCAAGCATTTTAAATAGTATCTACTATGTTGATAGCCATGTCTGAGTTATTTCACGTATTCAATAAACTACAAATATCCATCCACACGCCAGACTTTATTTCGGCTGAGTTCGTCACTGGAGGACATTGATCTGAGCTATTCATTTGGCGATCGGAGTCCATTGTCGATTTTCAACAGCGGCTAAATTAATGATTTCCAATTCAGGACGTCATTAATTTTCGATGCGCATGAATTTCTGGACACATCCAATCAGCAGCAGAAAACCACGTGGATGGCATAATTTATTGTGAAGCTTGTATTATTCAAAGATAGTAAAGCTGGTTTTATTTTCTAATTTAACTGAATAGCTATGAAAGCATAAATATACTTTTTATTTCGGATTTTATTTCAAAAATCGGTTTTTGCGTTGAAAGTATTTTGTTAAATTCAATTAATTTACGTACTTAATTTAAACGATTCTGAATAAATTACATTTAATTACATTGCAAAATTTCATTTGATTCTGCAATATTCAGATAAAACTGTATAGTTTTTTTCAAATCTTTATTAAATTCATATAATTTTCAGATAAATGCACAACTTTCGGAATGGCTTTTGCTTCTTATTTGCGCTTTCCACATGATTAATTGTCGCTAACCTTGTCTTGTGGTCAACGTGCTTACGAAGAATAAGTAGGTCCTGTGTTCGAATCCCGTTTCAGGATGGATATACTTTCTCTCTTCTGTGATTTTCCTTTCCTTGTATTAATGATTGTCTTTTATATAAACGGGAACCTAGGGCATGCGCGTACTGAAGAAGTCGGACTCCATACCAAATTGCGGTTCAGTTGAAAAAATGGAGCAGCGCACCCCAAAAAAAAAAGTTTAATTTTACTCCATATCAATTATATAATTTAGCTAATCAACCTTAAAATTTGCCAAAATATTAAATATTTATAATTATTTTTAGATTTTTTCATTATTATTATATTTTCTCTGTATAAGATTATTTTTAGTGGTAGCTTCGTTTCTAAATAATAAATATATTTAATTTATTTTTAAACCGATAAATATATTTTCAAATGTTTAATACTTTACTAATTTTCGTTTCAATACTTAAAGGATTTTTGTTTATAATGAATTATTTGAATTAAATATTTACGCGCGCGCTCTTATAGGTTTTCGGGTGTAAAAAAATTTCATTTCCATCACTAATGTCTCCTAAAAATATATTAATAGCAAGTAGTTTTTTAATCCTTCCTTAAAAATCAAAGAATTATAACTGGGAAAGTTATTTCATAATTATTATATTAATAATATTGATTATATTCTTACTATAATAATTTTATGTTAATTCTTGATAACTTTAAAATATTCTGAATTTATAAAACATCTTAAATTTGAAAAATATATTTAGCGTTACATATTTGTTAATTTCCTAAATTTTTTATAACTTAATTACTATATAAGTTTCTTTCATTAAATATTCAGTATTCTAATCTTTAGTTAAATATATTCCTATATACATTTGCTTTTATTCCTAAAATTTAAAGAATAACCGAGAATTTTATAAAAGTTACAAAATCCTAATACTTTCTAAACATTGCAAATTAATTTGAATTAAAGATAGGATAGAAAAGCAGAATTATGCTTGAAGTAGGATATATAATGACAGAATTAATAACACTAGAAGTGTCACACCATTGTCAGTGGCACGGAAGATGCCACATTCGAAACAAACCCTGCTAAACAAAGGGGTAAAAGGGATGTAACGTATATTTTTTTGAAATTGAAAAATTGATAATTCTGCGAAATTTGTGCCCACTGTACACTTAAAAATATTTGATGTTAAAATATTTTATAGTTAAAATAACAGATTGATTTAGAATTCTAAGTTAGAACTTTTGTGTACTACTCGACAGTTCTATTTTCTCTTTGTTACATATGCAGATAATTGATCTACTTTAAATCTACAGTTTAGAGTAGATTTTGAGCTACCAATTTTTTTTTTAATTTTATTTTTAGAAGTTCCAAACCAAGCACAAAGAAGGAAACGAATCTAATAACTCGTGAACCAAAAGTCAAGCGTTAACCATTTTGCTGCTGCATTGGATCTTAATTCAGGCAATGTATTTGAAAACATTCATTTACGTTCAAAACACAAAATCACACTTAAATGTCAATATTAAACACTCAGGAAATATAGAGAATATCATCTGGATATAATAGAGAATATCATTCTGGATAAATAAAGAATATCAAAAGCTTTGAAAAAATTTATTTGCATACGAAAACACAAGAATCAGATTTAAAATTAGCAATTTGAAGCACAATAGATAAATAGAGAATCGCAATTTTTGTAATAAAACTATATCTAAGAACCGAATCAACTTGATTTTCCGCATTTATTTAAATTAAACTGAAACACATGACAATTTTTAAGTAATGACTTCAAGCATCACAAGACACGAACATCATTTAAATAAACTGCAATTTGAAAAATCGAAGTTGACAAGTACCTAAATTTCGAAAAATTGCAAATTTATTTCATCCATCTATCTCTCAAAGATTTGCAAAATAAAACCGCCAGAGCTTCCCTTTCACATCATGCTTCGTATCCCAAATAAACACTTTTTATTGCCTTATAAATCTTATTAAAAACTGGTATTTCATTTTATGGCTTCGCTTAGCTTCATGTTTATTCAGGAAATATTCATGAGATCCGCCATATAAGCCACTTAACGGATGCGACATGTTCCAAAGTTATGTCTCGGTGTACTTCCTCTTATTGCTGTAAACAACACTCCACGACGACACCTCCTCCTCCCCCACCCCTTGCGTGTTGTATGTGAAGCAATATCTTTTCCATACACTCAAAATAAAAAATAAAATTGCCAGTCGTAAAAATATAAAAATATCGCCAACCAATTGAAGTATTAACCAAAAATACATTTGCTTCCGCTCCGACACAAAGTATGGAATGCACCGTCGTTATCGTTTGTCAAAGACAAAAGAGCTCTTTTGTTACTGGTTTCCGATGAATATAAATATTTAAAAAATACGGCTTTGTGACTCCAGGTGCAAATTAGTTGAAAGATGTTTGTTACAAGCATTTCAATGAACAAAACCTGCATATTTAAATAGGTGGGTGTCGTTAAAAATTGTGTCTGAAAGATATTTCTAAAATCATGCTTTGTGTATATGAAAAAAATGAGTTTTTAATATGTATACAATTCATAATAACAATGCTTAGCTCAAGTATTGCAAAATGCTTTATTTTTGTTATTATATTAAAGTAAAATTTTCCACATACTGAATTCTTTTTACTTCAATATGGTTTTACGAACATCAAATATTCTAAAACAGATATTATCTTTCCTTTCATGTAAAAGCACTTAAATATTTTTTCTCATTATTTATTACTTTAAATAGAATTTTGAAAAGTAAATTATAATTTTTAATACACACACACATATATATATACATAATTTATCCTTAAAATTTCTATTAAAATTTATAAACATATAATATTTTTTGAAAATATTTATTACTTTAAGTATAAATTAAAAGAAAAAATAAAGATAAAAATATATAATAATTTCATTACATAATTTTACATCTGTCTATATATATATATATATATATATATATATATATATATATATATATAT
>JAPDSC010118704.1:27772-45987 GCA_026290005.1 Latrodectus geometricus
ATATATATATATATATATATATATATATATATATATATATATATATAAATGTTAGATAAGATTAAGAAGGAAAAATAAAAATATATAAAAATGTATTTATTAAATAAAAATATGACTCAAATAATTTTGCATGATTATTATAATTAATTTTTAATATAATATTTTTTCTTTTAAAATCATATGGCGAATTTGACATTGACTTCAACAATTATTTTTAAAAAATTATAACAAAATAAATACATAAAATTCAACGTTTATTTTGAATAATCGCTATTGATAAATTTTATTTTAAAGTTTTCACTAAAATTTATTATAACTTTAAATTTTTCATATAAAGTTTATGCCTTAACAACTGATACATACTTAAGATAATTCAGAAATTAATTTTACATTTTGTTATTTTTATCACTCTATAATATTTCAGTGTTCTACAACCATAATTTATATTTATTTTTCGTGTGAAAATACCATTGTCTTTTGCAGTCGTGCAATTCGATTTGATATGAGTTAAATTCGATTCAAATTTGGCGATAGGAATAGTGTTTCGGGAGTTTATAAGCAATTTTGGAGATACTTCATAAGTATAAACACTGCATATCATCTGCTTCTAATATTTTAATGTCGCATTTCCGTATTCTATCCTATAATTTGTTCCCATACATGTTAAATCTGGTTTAAGTTTCATGATAGAAATGCTGCTTTAGAAATTTCTGGGAAGTTTTGACAACACTATATGCAAATAATAGATGTTGTTTGCTACAAATATTTTACTGAACTTTATTGTGTTCTAGTATGCTGTTTGTTTCCAAACATATTAATACTGGTTTGGATCTGATCACGGAAGTAGAAATTCGGAAATTAATAGTAGTTAGAAGTATTATAATGAACGTTTGATATAAAACGCTTATAATATTTTTATAACTTAAAGGGAAAATCTTTTTAATTCTGATAACGACACATTTTTAAATGATTCTCTTGAAGTACTTTTTAAAATAAATCGATGAAGAAAACAAAGAGTTGTTAGAAAATAACACAATCTTTAAATACTAATACTAATCTTAAGCTCCGTTTTATGTTTTCAGCACATCTACTGAGAATCGTTTATATGTCTTCAGTACGTCTACTGCACATCATTAAAATAAAACACACACATTTTTATTTTTCTACTATAATATACAGCTATATTTGAAAATGTTAATTTTTGGTCTTATCTGTAAATGAGGTTTTGTGATTGAGAATGATATAAGTTTATCTAAATTTACATTTGTGGATGAAATCTTTGTTTTTCTACTAATTACTTCACGAAAATATTTTCATCAAATCAAATGTCAACAAATCTAAAACATCGTTAACAATTTCAGATGAAACAACAAGGTAAAATTTGCTTAAATTATATCTAAAATCTTATTCAATATATAATTTACTCATAAATTTCTTATTGACAAATCATTTTCACTAAATAGCTCCGTTAGGTAATAAATGATAAGATTGAAAAGATAACTAGATAAAAAATTAGAAAATAGGAGGAAAATAATATTAGTGATAGTTTTAGCTTTAACACAAACAGCTATGTTATTTAATAGAGCAAGTTAAGTTTACTAGGCAATTGCTTCCCATATCATTTTCAATTGGATTTCCTACTTAAGATGATTTACCTTGCAATAAAACGTCTTAAAATTTAGCAAAAATTGTTCTACTTTATTCAGCTTTTTAGATTTAATACAAAAAAGTAATTGGCTTTGGAAAAAGTTCGTTATTTCTTTATAGTTCCATTCATTTTCTTCAAACAGTGTCATCATAAAGAAACATAGACAAAAAAGTATCACTTTAAATTTCATCATGATAACAAAAATTAAAAGAGCTAAAAATTTTATCACTGGCTCATTCTAAAATATTTACAGATTTTCATCACAAAAGTATTGTCATACTTTTTTGATGCTTACTATCTTTGCCTTCAGCTATTTTCGTTTTCTAAAAAACATGTAAATCAATATTCGTGAAAAAACGTTATAAAAGCTTTAACGCATTTTATTTATGTATCAAATAGAGATTATTTGGAAGAAATACAGCATATTTTTTCAATCTCTTAGCTTAGAAATATTTCATGCGTGCATTCACTTTACAGTGGAACAAATACCTATTCTAATATATTCTGCTCAAAACAATTAAACGTTTTTGCAAGATTTTTTTTATGAAAAAGAGGTTAAGGAATTTATTTTTTGCTTAAAATGAAAGAAGAGTAAATCACATGCAAATTTTCCTTATTTTCAAACTTCGCAATTAGAAGATTTTGAATTTGGTGTAAGACGATGCTTTAGCCGCATCGAATCAGATTTGGCTTTCCTTCTGTGTAAGATAAAACGGAAAAGAATCATCGATATTCTGTAAGCGCAATGTTTTAGTGTCTCAACGAAGTTATTTAACCGAATCAGAAGCTTGAAGAGTTGTTGAACGGTTAAAGGAGGGTAAAACACAGTCTGAAATAGAATAGTCAGAATCCGTTGGAGGCTCACAAAGTGTTATTTCCAGGATCTAGAGCAATCTTTTAAAGACTAAAAATGCAAGGCGATGATCAGGGCAAGACAGTAAACATGCAGCATGCCAGATAATACCATTATTCAACAGCTCGGAGACATCGAAATATGAATGCTACTCATCTTCTACAATTGCTAATACCACATTTTTGATACCAACTGTCTGAAATTGCCTTCCTGCTGCAGGGCTGTATGCTGGAATTCATGTTAATGGACACACTGAGCTAACTGTCTGAATGATTTCTTTTTGGAAGAAAAAAAAACCATACGAATGGAATGGCCAGTATATTCTCCGGACATGATTCCAATAGGGCATGCTTCGGAGATACTCGGCAGATGAGTTTTTGGATGACTACTACCTCCACAAATTCTCCAAGAATTGGCAAGAGATCTTCTAGAGGAGTGGGAGAGAATACCTGTCCCTCATTTATAGCCTCAATAACTCGACGCTTCAAAAGTGTTCAACGATGCTGGCCGTCAGGAGAAACTATGCCCCTACTAAAAGCAATTTTCTTTTAAGGAAATACCTTTTTTTATTTGTTTCAAATGCTCAAATTATGTTCTTTCCCTCTTTTGCAGCCTTTTTATTGAAGAAAGGCATCTTCAATAAAATGCCTTTTTTTATCAAAAATAAGTAATATTCATCTCATATAGTCTATAATACGTCTATCAATAATGTGTTTGTGTGTATCAATCAATAAACATTTCTTCAGGTGCTAGCTCAACCCACAACCTCAGAATGTTTTGATAATTTTGAGCAGTGTCTTCGATTAAAAGGCACTGTAATGGAAAAAATGTTTCTAGATGAATTTATGTTAATAAATAATATGACAAATATGTGATTTAAATTACTTGCCTTTCTAGCAATATATCTGATCTAAAAATTATAAGTAAAACTAGCTCCAAATATTAATCGTGGTAAAGTAGAGAAATGTTTGAATTGATTCAAAATATTAACTTCAAAATCTTTTTAAAAGTTAGAATCCAAAAAGATTTATAGAATCAAAAAATGAGAAACATAAACTAAAAAAATATTTTAATTAAAATTAATTACTAATGAAGTTAATGATGTAAAAATATTATTAGATAGAACAGAAACCAATAAATATATTTTAATTAATTTGTTGTTGTAGTTGTTGTTACTGATGTCACTTGGCAACGCCAAGCCCCCCCCCCCCGTCAAGTGACTAGGCGAATGAAGTTAGAGAGCGAGCGTCTTCCGTTTAATTAATTTAACTATGTGTAGCAATAAATCTTAATTTTTCATTTGAAAATTTCAATTATAATTTTGCACAAAGTGCATTTATAAAAATGTAAATTTTCCTAATATGTGCAATATATATTTTATTAAGTTATAAGCACTTAGATATCGAACACAGGAAAAACAAAGCAGGGAAACAAAACAAACAGGAAAAACATTTTGCAACCTCAATATTACGTCTTAAATTCTATCAACTAAACAGAAATTTTGATTAAAAATAAATCTGAAATAATCAGAATACAGTTTCAATATCAAGATTCAAAAACGAATTTCCAAAGGACGGACAAGAACAGATTTCCTAAAGTAGAATAAACTGTTCAATCTTTTTTTACGTTAAGAAAGCGGGTAACACTCAAAGCAAACTCTGTTCGTATATTTTTTGTTGTAGATATAGGAAAATATTGAATATAAAAGATGAATTTTTTTCATTTTATTTTCGTTTTTTCATTTTGAAGCTTTTATTTAATAAAAAACGTTTCAGCTGAGATAAAAAAAATGAAATTGAAAATTTTTGTTACTTTGAACTAAAATTTTAAAAAATGAGGAACATATTTTTAAATTCGAAATATATTATAAAATGTAATAATTATGGCTTTATACTTATAATATATAGATATTATGTGTGTACACATATATGTTCTAGATAAAAACTTCAAACATAAAATCGTTTTAATAACGTTTATCACACTGTTATCTGAAAATTTGTAATTGACCATAATAAGAACAGAATAACAAAAAAAATATTTTCACTGCGAAAATACTTTAAAAGTTGTTTCAAGAATTATCTACATATTGAAGATGCTAATTAGATCATTTTGGGGGAAATAGTTTTGCGTAAGCCTAGTTTTCAAGAAAATTGTCATATTTTTAGTACTATTTTAGAGCAATACTTTAGTTTCGAAAAATATTGCTAATTAAAATAGTTATTTTCATTTTATCGTTTAAGATAAAATAACGCATTTAACTTATCTTAAATAATTATTGATATAAATATAAAATTATATTATTTCATTTGTATAATTCAGCATTCATTTCTGTTTAAAAACTAAAAAAATTATCTTTCCAAACAAAATAATTTGCTAAAAATTCAACTTATTTTTATATCTTCACATTAGCCATTTTCTGATTAAATCATTGATTCCAATAACTATCAACAACAACTTATTTTTAAATACTTATCGATTAATATAAATAACGTTCTGATATTTATATTTATCGATATGTTATGTATGTTACATTACGACTACGATTAACATAACTAGTAGATTACGTAACTCATATTCAAATATTATTTTATTTAACTATCATTTGTTTTAAATTTTTAAATGAATGTTGATTAAACTTCGAATAGTTTTCAATTATAAAATATATCTAAAATAGAACATCATATAAAGAAATTAATATATTTTTGATGATGCCTAAATTTGGAGATCTTTTACGGATAACCAAATTTTTGCGAATAAAATAATTATTGAATAAATATTATTAATAAAATTCATTAATAAAATGTAGTTTTAATAAAAATTGAAAATACATGAATTTTTTTCCATTTTTATAAAAATGCAAATGGCGCAAAACATAACACCTAAGTCAAACTCAATAATATTTCTAAAAATCTGTAAGCTTATTGGATATTAAATCAAATTTAGACTGATAAGAAATTTTATAAATCTCTTAATCAAATTAAGTATTATTTTTTATATATATTGTACAATTAAATAAAAAAACACACAAATTATAATTTTTAACAGTGTAAAAGTAAAATTTGTGAAGGAAATGTTTTTCTTTCTGAAATACTATGAATATTAAACTAGTCATCCAGAAATCGTTATTAAAACAATCCGACTCCTCAGTAAATGAAACTAAAAAAATAAACAGTTTAAATTCATTAATCACTTTATATATTTTAAGTTTTATTAAATTTTTTCGTTTCATACAAATAGATTTTTTTCATTTCAAGCAATATTTAAATTTGAAGATTAGTTTTTGTTTCTAAAAATATATTCGACACAAATCTCTTTCCCCTAAGTAAGGCACCAAATCATTTATTTAATCACCTAGTTTCAGTTTTTAAATGTAGCTCATTAAATCACTTCTAGCATATTTCCTTCCTTCGCCATATTTTAGAATACAATGGCTGCCATTTTATTAGCTAATGTTTTTGACTTCTTGATCCTCAAAATAACTAATTTGAAATAATTTTCGAAATCTAAAAAATATAATTTTTTTTTATAAATTATTTCTTTGGAAATAATAATTTTAAGGAAAAGATTATTTATTCAAATAAAACTTTTAGCAGATGGAATAAATTGTTGCACTATTTATATAATTTAAAGCTTTTTCTTGGGAAATTGTAAATTTTAGTTTTGATTTTAGTTTGAGTTTTAGTTTTAGTATTTTTAGTTTTGATTTGTGACTGAAGAATTTTACAGTTTTTACAAAAAGTTTTACAAAAGTCAGTCAATAAATACTTTACTTTTATATGTAACGTAAATATAAAGTCTTGCAATTTACAGTTTTATAAGGTACTAATTACAATTTCTTTTCCAAAACATTAAATAATAAAAATACAAACTTGTTAAAAGAAAAAACAAAAACAATATTCTCTCTTTAATATTAAAGATGGATATTTTTATTTTGAAAGTTAATTTTCAGTTTTTGTTCGAGAAATATTCTTACTTTGAATATTATAAATAATAAATAATGTAACAATCATTTTCTTTGTCACAGAATATTAATAATTTTCTAACGTTTACTTTACAGATAAATCATTGCAGACAACATTATTAGAATAAGCATTATTTTTATATTATTAAATATCCCTATTCTGAGCTAGATATAATTACAAAACTTTAGAAACGATACTTATAATATTTCAAATAAAAATAGCTTATTAAATTTTTCAATAAATTATTAAAATAAATATAATAAATTTAATTGAAAACAAAAATAAAAATTTGAAATTAAACATAATTTTAAAATGAAAGCATAATAAAGTTAATATTAAACACTTCCAGGTTATTTTCAAATGGTTCTCATCAAATGTAACTGATTTTTAGTAAGTGTATTCATTATTATAACACACATGAAATGTATTTTATTTACATATGCAAAGTTTCATAACTTGTTTTAAAAGTTAAAAAGATTGCGTATTATTTTTTTTATCATTGTTTCTTCCCTAAGTATAATAGTTCGAAGCAATTTTGCAAAGAATCAAACTTATAAGCTTTATCTGTAGATAAGCAAATTATCATATTCTATAAAAAATAATTCAATAAACAAGGAAATTTTGGTTAACTGGTGAATGTTTTAAATAATATTTCGTTTATACATGTAAAACCTTTTCCAATTATTACAAAACAATTAATTTTCGGTGCGTTTTTTCCCACACTTTTCATTATTTCTGAAAGGTTTTGATGTCAAAACAGGTTCATAAAAACTACTAATAGTTCCACAAATTGCTAAAAAATAACAAATAGTTCAAAACATCTATGATCTCAAAGATTATCAGTTATTCAAAGACAAGTTATTTTTTGTAAGATTTTATCAACCATCAATAATAGTCTTGACGTAAAACAGTATCTAAGTAAATTACCATATTCTGCAAAAGAATCAATAAACACTATATTCTATCATATTCTACAAGATCACCCTATTCTACAAAATTACCATACCTACAAAATAATCAATAAACACGAAGCTTTTGATTAACTGATGTGTATTTCGAATTCCATTTCGTATATGTTTGTTTTGGTTTCCAAATACACTTTTAAAGATTTTCTAGTTATTTCAAAAAACAATCTTCGATGCATTTTTCCGTCCTGTTCTGTCTCTTTAATTACTTCCCTTACAAGTTTTTTTGAAAAAAATGTCAAATAATCATCACATCTTTTTTATTTTATTGTTAAATATAAAGAAACGACACAAAACAAAATACGCAAGTTTTAAGTTGAATTTTTAATTTTTCACTGGTATAAAATCATGTAGTTTTAATATAAGTTTACTATCCCGAGTTATCTCGGGCAAATGGGAAAAAGTTAAATATTAGTCTTTGTATGATAGTTTTTGAAACAAGGGACAACACAAAGTGATACCTGACATTTCGTACGCTGGTATCTGGTCTCTTTTTTTACGGATACATCATCATCGCCATTATTTTACTATATTTCAACGCAACTATCCTCCTTTGTACATTACTAATCCACAAGCCACAAACACGTGACCAATCCCGCCAAAAGAACGGCGAAATCAATGAAACGGCAAACTGCCAGTTAAAGCTGATTATTTCCTTTCATTTCCTCCACGCCGAGTAAAAACGTGATAAAACAAATCGTACTGACAAATTCTGCTTCACCCGAGTTTTCTCGGGATAAAAATTAACTGCAATATATAAGAACCCGAGATAACTCGGGATAATCAGGCAAGCGGTTAAGGTTTTGATGTCAAAACACGTTTATAAAGATCGTCAATAGCTTCATAAAAATTACTGGAACATAATAATTAATATAATAAATCCATGATCTCAAATATCTTTCCCAATCATTGAAAAACAAATCATTTTCAAATGAGATTTTTCACGTGTCCATTACAGTTTTGATATAAAAATAAACTAGTAGATACACTTTTGAAAACATTGAGTGTAATTCCTCTCAAACGATGTGAATTTTCATTATTTTTCTTAAAACCTAACTAATCCTAGAGGATTAAAATTAAATCTTATATAAGATCGAACTGAATCCAGTCTAATTAGAATTGAATTTTTTCTTACAATTAAATGCTGAAATAAACTAATTTAAGATCTTAAGACAAATAGGCAATTTTGACACTCATCAAGTGCTAAAAAAAAAACACTCGAATTTTTAAAATTGTATACAAATTGCTTGAAAACAACATATTTTACGAGAAATAAATTAATCTTTCGCAAGATTTTTCCAATCACTGTAAAGGCTTTTCCAATGCTTCCAATTTTAAAGGAATTTTTCAACAATAGTCTCATTTATTTTGAATAAAAGATTTTCTTCTGAAACTAATTTTTTTCTCGTTCAAACCATTTAACGACTTGAATGCGTTGATTCATTTCCCATTCTGGAAGAGACGATTAAAAATTTACGGAGTTTTTTTTTCCATTCGTTAATTATAGGGGATTAGCGCCTAAGCACGCATTTGGAAACGCATTACATTTGTGCAGATGGCGTTCCTACGTTTCCGAAAAGACTATCAAGTGAAGGAAATTAACATGTCTTTTCTCAGGATTATAACTGTCACATTTCTCCATCGCGTCTCAGTTTTGAACATGATTGTTTCAAGCAAAGTGTCACATATTAAAAATGAGAAACTTCCAGAGTAACGAGGAAGAGAGAAGATGACTCGGAAGTTCTTAAAGATTAATTTTGGATGGAAATATTGTTACCTAAAACTGCACATTTTTTAATTCATGTGTCTTTAAAAGTTGGGCCAAGAATAAAAGCGTGATTTATTAAGGTCAATCTTAAAAGGCTTTATAAAGATTACATTAAATCTGATTTGGCTGGCTTTCAGATAGATAATTCATCATTTTCCAGCCAACGTGCCCCTAATCTGTTTCCTAACTCAGAATAAAAGTGAGTATAATAATGTATATTTAGCGCTCTAAACTGTATTAAAAATCAAGTAAAAACTGTTGAAGTTTCTTAATGAAAGAGTACATTTTTGTTAGGCTATAATAATGATAAATTTGTCCTTAGTATGCAAAAATGTGCCGCGTTTTTTTTTAAATTCATTCTGAAAAAAACTAAAGATTTAAGATTAAGTTTTTCTATTCTTTGTAAAGGATAAAGTTTCCCTCATAGGAAAAATTAATTAATATTAAGTCTTGTATCTAAATAAAGTATAAAGGATAGTTAACGCGACATTTTCTTTTTTTTTATTTCAAAATTGAAAAATTCTATTTTATGTTAATCATTTTAGACAAATTAGGTTTCATAAAATTTTACATTTTTTACTGTACCACAAATTAGTTCAAAAATACTTCTTGACACTTTCATAGAAAAATGTCATTATTATACAGCTCTAAACTTTTAGAAAAGCTGAATTTTGTAACTTTTTATTTTATATTATCATAATAATATGTTTAAGAAATTCGGCAATAAATGTGAGACTTTAGTTGAAGTACTTATCTGGTGTGTTGTTCCTCAATTATTTTCTGCAAATCATTTTTAAAAATAAAATATACATTTAAAATATAATCTGTGAAGTTTAAAATAAGAGAAGTTTTAATTGATGGAATAAAATAATTTAGATCCTATCAATTTGTTATTTATTTATAAAGAATACACTAATTTCAAAAAATTAATTTAAACGCAAGATAAATATATAAAAATGTTAATCTGTTAATTTTTCATATTACATTTACTGAGAGATTTTCGTGCACTTAGATATCCATTATAAATGCTATTAAGTAAATTTTACATGATTTCATTGCTTAAATATTGATTTAATTTAAATATTTTGTTCATAAAATTCTCTCTAAAACTAATTAATATTAGATATACAATTTAATGAAAAATAAAACGCATCATTTTAATTTTAAATCATTTCTTTTGGTTTACCATTGGCAGTCTATACAGATTTTATACTTTACATATTTTTTAAAATCGATCAATAATTATTCGAAGTATTTTTTAAAGGCTATAAATTCCTTACTATCTTGATATGATCAGCGAAAATAAACTTTCCCTTCTTTCTTTTTCTTTTTTTCTTTTTTTTTTTTTTTTTTCCATTTTTAAAATAGCTGTCCACAGCAAAAGTCAGAGATGTATTTTATACAAAGAGTTATAAAAAAGAATTAGTATGGTATTTAAGCAATAAGCCTAAATAGTAAGAAATAAAATATTTCTTTTGTGTCTTTGGTTTTTTTAAATTTATTACAACTTCCCGTATCCATTGCACAAATAAAGAATGCATAGACTTTTACTGTAGTAGTGGTATTCGAGCTGATTCACAGGAAGAAAAAAAAAATAGCTACCATGCAAAAATCATTGAAATGCAGTTAGTAAACTAGAAACCGAAGCAAATGCAGAATAAATTTGTATCAAAGACTTCTTTCTATTCTGCTGCTGTGAGCGAGGAGTCCATAAACATGTGAAGAAAACGCTGGACGGATTTTGCTTTGTGTTTGTTTCGCTTTTGTTTTGACATTAACAATTGAATTGAAATGATGTACCCTTCCTAAAAATGAAAGCTCTGTAAATAAAACGCTTTTATTTTGAGCTGTTCAAAAACAACTTCTACTTCAATTTGCAGGTTTCATTTCAATTCCTTTTTTTTATAATGATAATTTGCTTAAGAAATGAGAAAAATGATTATTTACAATTAAGAAATTGTTTTTGATATTTCTGAAAAAAATCAAAATCACAAAATTAAATATCAATTCCTTATTTAAATTAAAAATCAAAAAAAAAAAATTATTTTCATTTTGTTCCATTGGATATTTTAAAATCTCGTGAAATTTAAAACGTGCGTGCATTACTCGAATCAAAAAATATAAAATAATTACAATAAAAATTAATTGAATTTTAATAACTGAATGTGATTTAAGTGGATTATGATGGTAAAGTTATTTCACAACTAAAAGAGTTTTGGAAAAAAAATAACCATGAGGATTGATTCATAAGGTAGTGAAAATTAATTAATGAAATAGTTTAAAATGTTTCATCCATTGTCAAAAAGAAATTAGTAACATTTTAAGAGCAAAGAAAATATAAAGCAGTCTGTTAATAATATAGAATCAAAGCCAATATAGGAGTAAACTGAAAGTCTATGCAAATATCCATGTTTACTCTTGGCGCAGCTTGTCCAATTTTGGACCTTGCGCCATAAAACCCAACCCAACAACAACAACAACAGCAAATATCCATGTCCTTTACTATTAATGAAGTAAACAAAACAGCTAAAAAAAATGCCCTGCAAAAACCATACATAGACATAAAATAAAGATAGCTATGTCGAGTTATTCGATGATTATACAAGATCATATGCCCATAACAAGCAATGAATGTCCTTTAGATAGAGCATTTTTCCATGAAGATATTTGTAGATGGCGCTGGCTTTCTACACAGCCACACATTTACACATTGGCATTCAGAAACTTTTATATCACTTTTAGGTGTGTCACCAGAAATATTCTTTTTCAAAAAGAGTTAATGGTTTTTCGGAAGTGCTGCCATTCGAAGACTCATATAATATTATGTGTATATGACAATCATTAGTAATCTTCTACATAAATAAAACTCGATACAATTAAAAATTCAGAATTGAAAGTGGCGATTTTAATTTAAATTAAAAGTTATATCTATTAAACTAACAAAAGGAATTTCCTCTCATTAAAAACTAAAATCCTCTAAAACTGCTAATTTAAAAGTTTTTCTTTAAAATATTAAAAATTCTAGGCAGCATTTACCTCAAATAAGCTTTAATATATTAAGCGAACTCCTGCATTTTTTACAATAATAAAAGAATTCATTTTCAGAAATAGTACCTATCACAGTTTGGGAAATAAAATTTGAAATTCCCTTATTTCCAATATAATTACAAAATTGTTTGATGAAATATAGTTGATTTTATAGTTTTTTTAACAATATTGGATTTTAATTTTTTACCATAATCATAAAACTAACCAGGAAAAATAATTTTAACTTAAAAGCTAAATAACAAATAACAAGTTAATGAAATTAGAAATTATTTTACACGTTAAACAGCATTTTTACTTACAAAAATATGAGATATTAAAATTTTAAGCTATTAAAATGCATTTCTAAAGATAAAAATTATGACTTACAGCTAAATTTTGATAATAAATAGAAGTATCGACATAATCCTCATTATTGTATAATAACACGACTGTTATTGTTGCTAAATTTATGCAAACTGATTAGTAAAATAGCAAGAATATTATAAGTTAATTTGAGTGAATACCGAGATGTGGCAAATTTTTCCCAAAGCATAATTTCAAAAGTTTTTTTTTTCAATAATGCAATTTAATGTCTATATTAAACGACTTTTTTATAGGTAATTACGTAGTAAAAAGAATTATCTGTGGTTTAATGAGAAAGAAATCTACTCATTAATACAATACTATATCTACATTTGCATTATTTATACTCTATTTCTTTATCAGTGATGAGATTGCTATTTTTCAATATTTCTTCAAAATATGACTATTGCAATTTTTTTAATTAAATATCTATAGGAAAATATCAATGAAAATTTATAAATTTAAAATTTGTCATTAAATTAATATCGCTCTAATATCAAATTATACATCCATTTTAGTTTCCCTGATATTTTCTAAGAACTTATTTATTTGACATTTCTTGATATTTTTAGTTATGATTAATGATGTTAAATTAAATGATGTACTAATTTGTACAAATAATGATGAATAAAACAATACTATACAAGACTATTAGCTTACAATGGTCTACAAAAACATCATTGATAATTTTACATATAAGATATTTTAAATATTTTTTAAATAAAAAAAATATTAAAATAATTATGTTAACTAATACAATAAGAATATAACTAACGGATACGTCAATATCAAATGAAGAAAATTTCTTTTATTTGAAATAAAATGGTATTATATGTTTACTAAGTTTACACTACAGTTTAACAGTAGTTTCCTCTTAATTACTTTATTAGTCATTAGATAGTGACTATCTTATTTCATTAAAGCAAGATTCAATGCAATGAATTAACAAATAGATTAAAACAATCTATATATTAGCATTGTAAAAATATGGCATTAATGAATCCATTTAAACTGTCTTTTTTCCGAAATTTTCATTCTTAGATTTCGCTTTAAATTGCATATTGGTTTTCCATTTCTCATCACGAAATTAATTTTACTCCGGAAAACAGAAAAAAAGAATTTCTTTCTTTACTTCTTCATTTCCTGATTTATGAATCGTCAAAAATTTTTGTTCTCCCTTTTAGATGCATGATTCATATATTTCATTATTCAAGCAATTATGAACACTTTCACCAGTAAAAGTTTTCTTAAGTTAGTCATGATAGTAAAATATTTTTGCCCTTATGTGCTTTAAATTTAAAAATTAGCACTTTTTTAGAATTCCATGTTGCTAAGAAGGCCATGTTTAGACCATGGCCGTCTTAGCAATTCGATTCCACAGCAATCTGCCTCGTGCCTTGCATATCCAATTTCTTACTTCTTCAACACAGGATAACAATTGACGACATTAGTGTGACGTCATTTTGACAACTGTTTCCAAACAAATACAATGTAAACATTTGTTTAATATTGTATTTAAGAGTGCCTTCTTGACAAACTTGGAGATTTTTGTTTGGCTATCGATTTTAGTGGTGATTTTTGTTGGCACAGAACAATAAATTGTTCTATTGCAACCAGAATACGATTGGAAATAAGCCCAGCTTGGTGATTAACTGTGACTACAATTTGGCGAGAATCAAAGGTTAAGAAAACAAAAGATTAAAAGTTTTAACAAACACGTTATCCTTAAATAATGAATATCAATTTCAAAAATAACAATTTAAAAATCTATCACCTAAGTCTATGGCAGTTTCAATGATAAATGACGCTTAACAGCAAATGTTTGGAAACAATATGACGTCACAACTAATGCCGTCTACATACAGAATAACAACAAAGAGCTTAAGGTTTGCCACAGCCTCTTCATTATTTATTGTAGTAGTTGAATAAAACATATTTTTTTAAAAAAAAAAGAACTGTTTACTAATCAATCGAAAATGTTACAAATATAATAGGTTGATAGCGAAAAATATTAATGAAGAATTGAAAAAAATCTAATTGACTATAATGTCTATTATTTATATTTCAACAAAAAAAATTTTTTTAATCATAATAACAATATTATTTTTTCCAATCGTAGAATATTTGTTCATTAACGACACAGATATTTTATAAACATATTGTATAGTATGTCGAATTTTAGAACAATATTGATTTTAGCTAAATAAGAAGATCAACATTTGCAGAAAGAAAATTTCCATTTCACATTTTGTTAAAGAATATTTCTCTTGAAGTGAAAAAAAATGATTAAAATTTGCATATTTAATCATATTTGATATTTGGCGAAACCATCAATCTTATTCAACTTAAGTGCACTTATGATTGTTTATTTTTATGAAGAACTCCCCATAGACGTTGTTAATACTGCCATCCAAAACTTAAAAGTTTGTCTTTCTAAGTACTTCCTGACAAAAGTTCTGACAACTTTTAAGAGTATCTCTTCATTTTCCTCTTTGAAGGATTCTTAAAACACATGCACTTTTGCTACACAATATTTCTTCGGAAAGATTTCACTTAAATTTAACTAGCATTACTTTCTATTGTTATTTTAAAATGAAATAAAATAGGATTTGCATTAGAAATCAAAGAAATTGGTAGAAACAAGTAGGGATTAAAATTTAAATGGAAATAATTATAGTAAATTATGATGTTATATGTTTTAAAAATGCTTACACTAAATTATAACTGCTTTTATAAAGAAATATTAAGAAGCAGTTGCAGCTTATCGGAAAAATATATAACAATATATTATGTATTATATAATTATAGCAACACGTTTAATTAAATATAGATTTTAACTTTTAGATTTCTATGCAGAACTTTTATCTTCATTTATAAAATCCTTTTTCAGTCTTTTAAATCCCTCGATTTTTTTTAATTTTTGAATAAATTATTTATATTTTATTAATTATGAAGTGCAAATTGATGAAAATATTCTAGACCAAATTTATATAAAAGTTATTATTGTGTATTGTTTTTAATAGTAATTCATCAAGGATAAATTATCACTTTTTAATAAAAGTTAAAAAGATAAAAAAAAAATACTATTTATTTCCATTCTAGTTACAAAAATTCATTACTGATAAATTTTCATTAACTCGATTTTAATGGAGAATGTAAAAAATTTTTAAATTTTAAATATATTTATGGAATAAAATTATTATGGTAAGTGTATTTTTACATGATAATTCACACTATGAAAATTAGTGCAATCAAAATCGAAATTAGCGCAACAAACACAAAAGAAAATTAGCAGAAAACGCAGGGATCAAGCAGAAGATGGCCAGACTTAGTCTGCTACCAATTCACGTAAAGGAAGCCCAAGCCGCCCTCAGTGACATCTTCGATTGGATTCGAACTCACAACCCCCTAATCAACCAGGCCACAGCAACCCATACAAATAAATATATGTTTTTATAAAAATAATTGTTTAAATTGCTTTTAATTTATATGAACTTATATTTCACTTAATTTTTTTTCTACGTCAATGTATTGATTCTATTAGAACTAATACGATTTTTTTTTTCAAAATTAATTGTTAAGATAATTTCTGAAATATTTTATACTGTTGAGAAATCTAGAGCTAATCAATATACACAACTCGCAGTCGGAAATGAAACCTTAACTGTTAAGTAAGCAAACAAAATCATGCTTTTTAAACCAGATAAGAAGTTATAAATGTCATAGAAAAATTAACGATAATTTAAAGCGAAAATTTATTTCCTGCGTTTGCATAAATTAGCATGCACACTGTTACTAAAAAAAAATATTTCAAGAGTCATTTTTTTATTTTTTATTCTGAAAGCAATAAATAATTTTTAATTTTGAAATCTCCCCATTTCAAAATAAACTGCGTTTAAAACCATTAATCCGAATCTTTTTTTTAATTAAGCTAATCGATTCAACAGTTTTTTTTTTGTTTTAATGTCATAAAAACCTTAATTAGCTGTATCATTTATCTCGTTCTTCGAAAAATAAATTTTTTTGAATATCTAATTAAAATCTTATCAAATAAACATTGAATAAAGTCTCTTAGATGAATCATTTAGCATTGTAAGAAGTGCATTTGTGTTTAGTTCCTAACTTAATATATCAAAATTCTTAATTCCCCTTGAATAGATAAAAAGGAATTTTTTTTTATTCTCAATAAAAATGATATCGAAATCTTTCTATTTATCTCTCAACGAAGTAAGAATGTTTTCATTAAGAAGAAATCATTAAGAGAGTTTTTTATAAGAATACTCATGAATATGTAATGAGCAATAAAACGTAAGAAAATATTTAAATAGATCTATAGATATAATTTTACTTTCCATATTTTGATCAAGATAAATTCATATCCATTTACAAAATGAAGAATAAAATCAAATTTCAGTTCTTTTCGTACGCCTAAGTAAACATGTTTGCTTTATGGCATAAAAATATCACGTGACAAACTCATTTGAATAAATCGAAAGAAAGAACCTCAGTTGATTCGAATATAACAGCTTTACCTTATAAAAACGAAACTAAATTTAACCGCCTCCATGATACTTTAACGTTTTTGGTTTTTATATCCGCCAGTATGAAAAGGCAAGCTGACTTGATAAAAAATTAATGAGAGATGCCTTTTTTTTTTCTTGGCTCCTTTTGAAAATGTAAATTTTTAAAAACCGCTCTTCATGGCGTATAGGGAATTTCTCATTCTTGCACATTATGTTCTTTTTCTGATTAAGTTCGTGTTCGCTCTATCTTAATTTTTCTTAACTTAATTTAAAGTGATGAAATGATTTAGTCCAAAAAAAAAATTAAAGCGTGATTTAAGAAAATAATTATTTATTTAAGAAGAGTTAATATTTAGAAAGGTAAAAAAGCAAACAGAAATCTAAACTTTCCATGTTACCTTGAACGCAGTAATTTTCTCGTCCCCAACATAAATCACTTGCCTACAATAGAATCGGAGGACATTTTTGTTCGCTCGAGGACAGTGGCGACACCATTACTCAAACTGATTTAAAGAAAAGAGTGGAAGGTTTACTTTTGTTCCATCTAATTTTCTGGGCCCACTCTTCTTTGTCCCTTTTATGGGGCCACAAACTATCATTTGAGAAAATTGTTTTGTCTCTTGAAAAGACTTCAAATTGGATTTTAAAACGGCAGGCAGAAGCAGAATGTGCTGACGAAAATTTTTCCTCGCCATTGATTTCAATATAAAAGTATAGAAATTGTTGAGGCAATAAATCACAGTTCTCCCCTCCAGCGCATGTCACAAAAATATGCGCTTTCTGTTATCCTAATTAATGATTTCTGAAGCATTTATATTTGAAGGCGTGAATTTTCTTGTACAACTTTAAGTATATTTGCTTTAAGAATACAATTCATAGAAAAACAAGAATGTTAATTTTTTTTTGTATCATTTGTTTCCAAAATTAAAAACCCACTTTTATCTTGATGCATTCTTTGAAAATATTTTCTATAGAACAAAAATACAACAATTATAGTTTCATGACACTACAATTAATAGAAACTTTATTAAAATTTTGGATATATATATTTATATATATATATATATATATATATATATATATGTATGTATGTATGTATGCATATA